>ML244104.1:0-28677 GCA_005239495.1 Nicotiana undulata | reverse complement strand
GGGGGGGGGGGGGGGGGATTGGGTGAGCAAAGTTAAAGGGTAGTTGAGAGGGTGAAGATTATGAAGGAAGCAAATTATTGTAGAGGTGGTGATGGCTATGGCGTAACTGTGTGAGAGAGAAAAGGAGAATAATGTGGAAATTCGGATTCTGGTTGTGATTTGGGGAAGGATGGAGGTGCCTTGTAATTTGGGCCAAATGGGCCTCAAAGATTTTTGAAGCTTTCGGCCTTTTAAGTCTTTAACTAATATTATTTCCGGGATAAATTCACAAGTACCCACACAACCTAAAATATTTACCCGCTTCTACTTATTTCAAACTATTTACCCGACCTTACCCATCACCAATTCCACTTAACTTAAACACTTCTTTGTTAAAAGAATGTTCGACAGTAACATCAAAAAGACGAATCAAGATTTACGTGGCAAATGACTCTTCGGAATTGCAACATAATTATTAAGAGGCTTGACAATTATCTCTTTGATCAAGGTTATTAATTTTTTAACTTTCGTGGAACCACCAAACCCACTTCAAAACAATTCTAAATGAACTTAAACTTCAATATTAATCCTTACAAGCATTTTTAACAAGCTTTAATAATACTCATTTAAATTCAAAATTCAAATAACTATATTAAGCTTTTAATTCTCAAATCAAAGCTTCAAAGCTTCTTCATTGGTGGACATTTTTTGTTTTTTTTAATTATCAGCAATAAAATTCGGACTATCACTACGATTTTAGCATTCCACAATAGCAGCTAGGTGATTTAACAAATAGCAGGTGTCGTATACTACTATAGTATATTGTATAATATTACAACATATTTTATGTTCTTTATTCAACATTATACTATTACATTAAAATGGTATACTATTATGATATATTATATACTATTACAGCATATTGTTGCAGTATATTGCACATTATTACAATATACCGTTACAGTATATTATATACTATAATAGTATACAATTGCATTATAACTATATACTCCTACAGTATATTGTATACAGTAATGGTATATTGTTAGGTAATTGTGTTCGTCGTCGATTTTCAACTAAAAGATTCGATCTCATGCACCTCAAATCAACTTCAATGTGATCAAATTTCAGTATGAATTTCCAGAAAGTACTATAAGCAATATTTAATAATACCCACTTTGAATCAAACAAGCAAAAAAAATTGAGTTTCAAGCCAACAATGATGGATATTCAAACACACATAAAAATTTAGATTTAGGAAGCTTGCTCGAAGGTTAGTGAGCAATTTTTTATAGCACCCACATCGAATCAAACAATAAATCTTCAATAAAATAAATAAATTCAGGAGCTTCAAGCTCAACAATGGTGGGTCTTCATACACACATAAAAATCATAAGGAAAGGAGATAGAGCAATAGATTAGGTTGACCCTCTTAATGAAGATCGGTCTGACTGAGAAGAAGTAGATCCATTCAAGTCCACTACTAGGTAAGCTTGCAAAAATGAAGCTGAATGTTTTTAACATTCTGTACTTCAAATGAGAAGGCAAATAGCTGAGTGGACCGGGTAAATAGTTTGGGCTGCATAGGTAGGAAAAGTAAATAGTTTAGGCTTGGATATTAATGGGTAAATAGTTTGGGCTTAATGGGTATAAAGTGAGATTATATATATTTTTTTTGGGTGCAAGGATTTAAGATATATGCGATACGCGTGTAAAGAACATTTATATTATTACTAGTTTTAGTATATGTGCGTTGCACGTGAATTTTACATCTCAATAAAAGTTAAAATATACAGTATTTAGTTCACAGGAGTCGAACAACATACATCACCAATGGTCAAAGTTTTCCCAATATTTAAGTGTAGTTTATTTACCAAATTATATATTAATATCAAATATAGGTTCAAAAGAATAACTTGAACTAAAAATAAGGATTGAGCATATTAGAAAATGGGATATTTACCTAAATAGTAGGTCATATTTATCTAGTTATATACATGGATTATACACCTATAATACATATATTATACTTCCACTACTTCCATTGGCTATTATTTCTAGTTTAAGCGGTTGGATAAGCAGTTATTTGAGTTAATTCATCTTAAAAATTTGATTTCCTAATTAAACACTAACGACACTATATACGCAAACTTTTTATGATTAATTTATCTACACCGTCTAAATACAATAAATGGGATATAACTTTCAAAACATAATATTGTAAGTTGTTTTAGTGTGCAAGGTAATTATATTTAATTAGCAAATTTTTCTATTATAGGTGAGACAGAAAATGATAAGTGAGACACTAATTATGAATTTCGAACCAAAAATGATAATTTGGAGTTGAAAGAGGTTGAAATTTTAAACTAAAATATTTGTAAATAATTAATTGGTTAAAATTTAATGGCAAACAAAAGAGTTTCTAAACCTAAAAGGAGCTCAAAGTGCTCCAAAGTTTCCTAACAGTTAGTTAAACTAACGTGATTTACTGTATTAAGGAAAACTAACACGTTACTGTTTTCCTTTTTATAATGCTTTGAGATTAGAAAGTTTTTTATTGGTTATATGCTTTTGAGATATTACAAATTTTGAGGTTATAAAAATGTTTCAATGTAAGTTAGTTCATATATTTGGATCAAAATTAGAACTTTAATTTATACAAGGAAGAAATTTAGTTGATTTTAATGTCCTAAATAATAAATAAAGTTTTATTTTATTTCAAAGTCCTAAATATTAGTAAAAATAGGTAAATGACAATTTTGTCTAGTATGAGATTTTTTTTAGAAGGCAAAAAAGAAAAACGACATTTCACTAAGTGGTTTTATGATTTTAATATAGTTCTATAGATAGATATAGATATAGAGATAGATTATTTTAGTTCATAATTATTTGTAGGTATTTGTAGAGCTGTCAAAACGGGCTAGCCCAGCCCAGCCTCGCCCAAGCCTCGTGGGTTTTTTAATTTGGTGGCCTAGGACGGACTGGTCCGCCATATGAATGGGCCTTAAAATGGCTAGCCCAACCCAGCCTTAAGAGGGTCGCAGGCTGGGACGGGTCGTGTCACGACCCCAAATCATAACAGGTCGTGATGGTGCCTATTGTGGAACTAGGCTAGCCAACCATCACATCACTACTCATTCGTTCTATTATAATATTTCACAATCAATAACAACCAGCAAATAGAGTATAAATAATTTCATTAAGTCCTCACGCCCCAATAATAATAACAGTCTAAACAAAACCTCCCAAGACTGGAGTCAACATGGTCACGAGCATCTAAGAAATAAACTAACTCTGTTAATGTCTTAAATAATGTCTATGAAATAAATACCAATACTAATAAAGGAAGGGAAATGGAGAAGTTGCGGACGCTGGACAGCTACCTCGAAATCCCGTAAAGCTGCTGCTAACGAACGAAGATGGCTACTGCTCGGCACTAGTACCTAGATCTGCACACAGGGGTGCAGGGAGTAATGATGAGTACGCCAACTCAGTAGTAATAAAAATAAATCACAGTCTGAGAATAAGAAACACGCAGCACAAATACACCAATCCACAAAACAGTAAACCATCAAGTCTCCATAAAGTATACATCAAATACATAAGTTCAAGAACCAGTTTCCATAAAAATCCTTTGAAAAACAAGTATATTTTCCAATATTTCTCAGTAAAACTCCCAGAAAAATCAGTTTGAAAAATGAAGTGAATCATAGTCAAAACTCAGTAAAATATCATCATAAAACTGCCCCTCGAGCCATAATAATCTCTCATAACATTTCCCTCAACATCTCACCATCACTCCGTATCAGCCCAGCGGGCAACCTCACAGTCACTCAGTATCAGCCAAGCGGGCAACCTCACAGTCACTCAGTATCAGCCCCGCGGGCAATCACTCGCACTCATTAGGTACCTGCGCTCACTGGGGTTGTGTACAGACTCCGGAGGGGCTCCTACAGCCCGAGCGCTATAACAAGACACATCATGGCATAAATCACTCACAATATTGGCCCGTAGCCTCACTCAGTCAGACACTCTCAACATGCCACTCGGGGCACAAATATACCAGGTTCTCGACCCAAAAATAGTGTTTCATTTTCAATAAATAATATCAAAATACTCTGAGTGTCAAAACAATTATCAAGAAAAGGCTGAGTGAAAATCATAACATATCAAATCATAGTAGTACTATAGAGAATAAGCTTTAAAAGCAGATTCACAGCTCAATAGTTGCCTAAATAGGGAATATATTTCCAAAGTTCCATTCTTTGCATTCCAAAATCCGTGAAAGGATGCAAGGTCCGGGGTTTCATACCCTCGGGACAGGATTTAAAGACATTACTTACCTCAAACTAGCCCGAAAAGCTACTCTGCGACCCGCTTGCCTCTCGTATCAACTTCCGAGTGCTCCAAATCTACCAAGTACAGATTTTATCATCAAATTATGCAAAAGGAATGAATCTCAATTGAAAAATACCAATTCTAGCACAAAACCCGAAATTAGCCAAAACCCGACCCCCAGTCCCGCATCTCAGAACTCGAAAAATTTTATACCAAAATGTTCTTCATCATCTCACGAGTCCGTACATATAAAGAACGCTAAAATCGGAGATCGTTGGCCCCCTCAAATCATGCCTGAAAGGTATCATAATCTCAAGCCCTAACCCCAACTTTTTCTACTGATTTTCATGAATTAAACACTGATATTATATTACTTAATCACCTATAATCGAGGTTTAGGGTCCAAAATACTTACCTCTATGAAGAACACTGATTTTCCCTCTTCAAAATCCCCTCCAAGCTCTTTTCCCGTTCAAAAATGGTGTTAAAAGGTCTAATGGTCGCGAAGGGTTTAATTTAATACTGTCCAGGGGTTTCCGCACCTGTGGCCAAGTTCCCGCACCTGCGGTCCCCTAACCGCACCTGCGACCTTCCCCGCACACGCGGATCCTTGTACGCTCCTGCGGGCCCGCACATGTGGTCAAACTTTCGCAGGTGCGGTCACACTAGTAATCAGCAAACCAGCAGCTGAAGCTGCATATTTCAAGTCTCAAACTTCCTGTTAACCATCTGAAATCAATCCCGAGCCCCTCGGGACCCCAACCAAACATACTAACACGTCACATATGATCATTCAAACTTAGTTGCACTTTCAAAACTCTAAAAATAACATCAAAACACCAAAATCACACCGGATTCAAGCCTAAGAACTTTGAAATTTCTAAAATTCACCAACGATGCCGAAACCATCCAAAACAACTTTGATTGACCTGAAATTTTGCAGACATATCCAAAATGACATTACAAACCTGTTCCAACTTCCGGAGTTCTATTCCGACCTCGATAGCCTATTTTTCATTACCGACCAGAAATCACCAAAAACTAACTTTCGCCAATTCAAGCCTAATTCTACACCGGACATCACAAAATTATTCTGAACACACTCCTAAGTCCCAAATCACCTAACGAAGCTACGCGAACCATAAAATCTGCATTCCGAGGTCGTTTACCAATAAGTCAAATCTCAGTTGACTATTACAACTTTAAGGCTATTTTTAAGACTAAGTGGCTAAACTCTCACTACAACCATTTTGATTTCAAGCCTACCAACTCTAACATATCAAAAATTGTATAACCAATCTATGACAAGTCAATAACAGAAATTTTAATGCAGGTTCTACGTAACGACAAACCGGGTCGTTACATTCTCCCCCTATTAAACAAACGTTCGTCCTCGAACGGGTCTTGAAACATACCTGGAGCCTCAAACAAGTGAGGATATTTGATCTGCATCTCCCACTCGGTATCCCAAGTAGCCTCCTCCACTGGCTGACCTCTCCACTGTACCTTCACTGAAGCTATATCCTTGGACCTCAACTTTCTGACCTCGCGAGCCAATATTGCTACTGGCTCTACCTCATATGACATATCACCCTCGAGCTGAACTGTGCTGAAGTCTAACACATGAGACGGGACACCAACATATTTCCTGAGCATCGACACATGAAATACCGGATGAAGACTCGATAGGCTGGGTGGCAAGGCAAGCCTATAAGCCACTTCTCTAACCTTCTGAAGTACCTCAAAAGGACCAATAAACCGAGGACTCAGTTTTACTCTCTTTCCGAACCTCATAACACCCTTAATGGGTGATACCTTCATTAGTACCTTATCACCTTCCATAAATGACACATCCTGGACCTTCCGATCCGCATAGCTCTTCTGTCTAGAATGCGCCGTGCGAAGTCACTCCTGTATCAACTTCACCTTCTCCAACGCATCCTGAATCAAATCTGTGCCCAGTAACTTAGCCTCACCGGGCTCGAACCAACCAACCGGAGATCTACACCTCCTACCATATAAATCCTCATACGGGGCCATCTGAATACTAGACTTGTAGCTATTATTATATGCAAACTCCGCTAGTGGCAGAAATCGATCCCATGAACCACCAAAATCAATCACACAAGCCCGTAACATATCCTCTAGAATCTGAATAGTCCGTTCTGACTGCCCGTCGGTCTGCGGATGAAATGCAGTGCTCAACTCTACATCAGTACCCATACCTCTCTATACAGCCCTCCAAAACTGAGATGTGAACTGAGTACCTCTGTCAGAAATAATAGAAACCGGAACTCCATGTAATCGGACAATCTTCTTGATGTAAATACTAGCTAACCTCTCTGAAGTATAAGTAGTTCCAACAGGAATGAAGTGCGCGGACTTGGTCAATCTATCCACAATGACCCAAATAACATCAAAACCCTTCGAAGTCCGTGGAAGCCCAACTACAAAGTCCATAGTAATCCGCTCCCACTTCCACTCCGGAATATCTAACCTCTGAAGTAATCCATCTGATCTCTGGTGCTTATACTTGACTTGCTGGCAATTGAGACACCGTGCTACATACTCAACAATATCTCTCTTCATCTGCCTCTACCAATACCGCTGTCTCAAATCCTGATACATCTTCGCGGCACCTGGATGAATGGAATACCGCGAGCTGTGAGCCTCTGCTAATATCAACTCTCGAAGCCCATCCACATTGGGCACGCAAATACGACCATGCATCCTCATAACACCATCATAACCAATAGTCACATCCCTGGCATCATCTCGACGGACCCTATCCTGAAGTACTAACAAATGCGGATCATCATACTGCCGAGCTCTAATCTGATCATAGAGAGAAGACCGGGAAGCCATGCTAGCTAATACCCGCGGAGGGTCTGACAAATCCAATCTCACCAACTGGCCCGCTAAAGCCTGAACATCAAGTGCTAAAGGTCTTTCTGCTGCAGACAGGCAGGCTAGACTCCCCAAACTCTCTCCTCGACAACTTAAGGCATCGACCACCACATTAGCCTTTTCCGGATGATATAAAATAGTTAAGTCATAGTACTTGAGAAGTTCTAACCACCTCCTCTGACGCAAATTCAAGTCCTTCTGCCTCATCAGATACAGCAAGCTACGATGATCGGTGAAAATCTCACACTGCACTCCATACAGATAATGGCGCCAAATCTTTAAGGCATGAACAATGGCAGCTAACTCAAGATCGTGCACTGGGTAATTATTCTCTTGCACCTTCAACTGTCTCGATGCGTAGGCAATCACCCCTACCGTCCTGCATCAATACTGCTCCCAAGCCAACTCTAGAAGCATCACAATAGACTGTGTAAGAACCCGAACCAGTAGGCAAAACTAGTACCGGAGTTGTGGTCAATGCTGACTTGAGCTTCTGAAAGCTATCCTCACACTCATCAGACCATCTGAATGGAGCACCCTTCTGGGTCAATCTGGTCAATGGTGAAGCAATAGAAGAGAATCCTTCCACAAAGCGACGGTAATATCCCGCCAAACCAAGGAAACTCCTAATCTCTATAGCTGAGGACGGTATGGGCCAACTCTGCACCGCCTCAATCTTCTTCGGATCAACCTAAATACCCTCACTAGACACCACGTGCCCCAAGAAAGCTATTGAACCAAGCCAAAACTCACACTTGGAGAATTTTGCATAAAGCTTCTCTTCCCTCAACATCTGTAACACAATCCTCAAATGCTGAGCATGTTCTTCCTGGATACGGGAATAAACCAGGATGTCATCAATGAACATAATGACGAACGAATCAAGGTAAAGTTGAAACACACTGTTCATCACTTGAATGAACACGGCTGGGGCATTGGTCAGCCCAAATGACATAACCAGAAACTCATAATGACCATATCTAGTCCTGAAAGTAGTCTTCAGAATGTTAGAATCCCGAATCTTCAACTGGTGATACCCAGACCTCAAGTCAATCTTGGAGAATAATCTAGCTCCCTGAAGCTGATCAAACAAGTCATCAATACGAGGCAAGGGATACTGGTTCTTCACCGTAACCTTATTCAGGTGCCTATAATCAATACACATACACATGGAGCTGTCTTTCTTTTTCACAAACAACACCGGTGCACCCCAAGGTGACACACTAGGCCGAATGAACCCCTTATCTAAGAGTACCTGAAGCTGATCTTTCAATTCTTTCAACTCCACTGGTGCCATGCGGTAAGGTAGAATAGAGATAGGCTGGGTGTCTGGCACCGGGTCAATACCAAAATCAATATCCCTGTCAGGTGGCATTCCTGGCAGGTCTGCAGGGAATACATCCGAAAAGTCACGGACTACAGGAACATAATCAACAAAAGGAGTCTCACTACTAACATCCCTCACAAAAGCAAGATAAGATTCACACCCTTTCTCAACCATACGCTGAGCCTTCAAATAAGAAATCACTCTGCTAGGAACATGCTCTATAGACCCTTTCTACTCAACTCTCGGAACTCCGGGCATAGCTAAGGTCACGGTCTTAGCGTGACAATCAAGAATCTCATGACATGGGGATAACCAATCCATGCCAAGAATCACATCAAAATCAACCATACTAAGTAACATCAAGTCCACTCGGGTCTCCAGACCCCCAATAGATATAAGACACGACCGATACACACGATCCACAATAATAGTATCGCCCACCGGAGTCGAAACATGAACATACGTAACTAAAGACTCACGTGGCATATTCAGAAAGTGAGAAAAACAGGATGAGACATAAGAGTATGTGGAACCAGGGTCAAATAAAGCCAAAGCATCACTATGACAAACTGAGATAGTACCTGTAATCACTGCATCTGAGGCCATAGCATCAAGCCTAGCCGGAAGTGCATAAATACGTGGATGGCCTCCACTTGTTCGACCTCCTCCTCTAGGGCAGCCTCTAGCTTCCTGACCACCACCCCTGGCTGCCTGGGTAGGTGGTGAAGTGACTGGGGCTGAAGCCGAGGGCTGAACCCTCTGCTGAGATAAACTACCAGGACGACGGGGACACTACCTCCACTCATGTCCGAACTCTCCACACTCATAGAAACCAACTGGAGCTTGAGATGAAAACTGACGAGAACCCCTGCCACCATGATAACCACCAGATGAACCATGCATAGAAGAACCCTGATAAAATGATGCTTGGGCGGAGATCTGAGCTGGAAGGGCGCTAAAAGCTGAACGTCCCTGATGAGAACTGCGAGGACCCTGCCCCGAAGACACACCACTGTAAGCTGGGCGAACTGGCTGTGGAGGTCTAAATGGACAAGCTCTGCTGTGCTGAAACTTCCCTCTAGAAGGGGAACCACTGAAGCTACTTGATCCCTGAGGCCTCTTAGCCTCTCTCTCCTCACGCTCCTGCCTATGAACCGACTCAATGTCCCGAGCTATGTCAAAAACCTGCTCAAATGTAGCTCCAGACACTCTCTCTCTGGTCATCAAAATCCGAAGCTGATACGTGAGACCATATACAAACCTCCTGATACGCTCCCTGTCAGTAGGGACTAACTCCGAAGCATGTCGAGCCAACTTAGAAAATCTCATCTCGTACTAAGTAACTGACAACTCTCCCTGGCACAACTGCTCAAACTGCCTACGCTGCTCCTCTATGTGGGACTGAGGAACATACTTCTCCAAAAAGCTTGTGGAGAACTGCTGCCAAGTGAGTGGTGCTGAACCAACCGGCCTACGCCTCTCGAATGACTCCCGCCAAGTAAAAGTAGCACCAGCAAACTGAAATGTAGCAAATGAGACCCCACTTGTCTCCAAAATATCCGCAGTACGTAGTATCCTTTGGCACTTATCCAGAAAACCTTGGGCATCCTCACCCGCTTTGCCGCTGAAAGTCGGAGGCTGAAGTCTACTGAACCTCTCCAGCCTACGTTGCTCATCCTCAGGCATAGCTGGAACCACATAGTCCTGAACTACCAGCCGAGCTAGGGCTGCTCCCGGTGCCTGAATACCCCATACAACCTGCTCAGGTGTCCGGGCAGCTGGAATCTGATTGCCTCCCCCGGCTTGAGCTGCAGTGGCAGTAGTAGACATAGCGACTGCCTGAGCCAAACTGGTACACACCGTCAATATCTGAGCCAGGGTCTCCTGAAGACCCGGAATAACAATAGGCATTGCCGGTGCCTGCGCCTGTTCCGCTGGAGCACCATTGACGAGAACCTGATCCTGAACGATAGGGGGATCCTGTGGTACTATCCTGGCTGCTGCAGAGGCTGGCCCCCTAACTCTACCACGGCCCCAACCCCTTGTGGGTTTGGCTGGTACCTGGTCACCATGATCGGTATTGCGTGTCCTCACTATCTGTGAGAGAATGAAACAACAAGAATTTAGATTTCAAGAATCAATAGATTGGCACGAAAGAGTTCAAGAAATTGAGATTTTTCCTAAGAGTTCTACAGCCTCTCGAAGATAAGTACAGACGTCTCCGTACCGATCTGCAAGACTCTACTGAACCTTCTCATGACCGTTGAGTCCTATGTAACCTAGAGCTCTGATACTAACTTGTCACGACCCCAAATCCTAACAGGTCATGATTGCACCTATCGTGGAACTAGGCTAGCCAACCATCACATCACTACCCATTCGTTCTATTATAATATTTCACAATCAATAAAAAACAGCAAACAAAGTATAAATAATTTCATTAAGTCCTCACGCCCCAATAATAATAACAGTCTAAACAAAACCTCCCAAGACAGGAGTCAAAATGGTCACGAGCATCTAAGAAATAAACTAACTCTGTTAATGTCTTAAACAATGTCTATGAAATAAATAGTAATACTAATAAAGGAAGGGAAATGGAGAAGTTGCATATGCTGGACAGCTACCTCGAAATCCCGTAAAGTTACTGCTAACGAACGAAGATGGTACTGCTTAGCACTAGTACCTGGTCTGTACATAGGGGTGCAGGGAGTAATGATGAGTACGCCAACTCAGTAGTAATGAAAATAAATCACAGTCTGAGAATAAGAAACACGCAGCACAAATACACCAATCCACAAAACAGTAAACCATCAAGTCTCCATAAAGTATACATCAAATACATAAGTTCAAAAACCAGTTTCCATAAAAATGCTTTGAAAAACAAGTATATTTTACAATATTTCTCAGTAAAACTCCTAGAAAAATCAGTTTGAAAAATGAAGTGAATCATAGTCAAAACTCAGTAAAATATCATCGTAAAAACTGCCCCTCGGGCCATAATAATCTCTCATAACATTTCCCTCAGCATCTCACCATCACTCCGTATCAGCCCAGCGGGCAACCTCACAGTCACTCAGTATCAGTCCAGCGAGCAACCTCACAGTCACTCAGTATCAGTCCAGCGAGCAACCTCACAGTCACTCAGTATCAGCCCCGCGGGAAATCACTCGCACTCATTAGGTACATGCGCTCACTGGGGTGTGTACAGACTCCGGAGGGGCTCCTACATCCCAAGCACTATAACAAGCCGCATCATGGCATAAATCACTCACAATATTGGCCCTCGACCTCTCTCGTATCATAACATCCTCACAATATTGGCTCGCAGCCTCACTTAGTCAGACGCTCTCAACATGCCACTCGGGCCACAAATATACCGGGTTCTCGACCCAAAAATAGTGTTTCATTTTCAATAAATAATATCAAAATATTGTGAGTGTCAAAACAATTATCAAGAAAAGGCTGAGTGAAAATCATAACATATCAAATTATAGTAGTACTACAGAGAATAAGCTTTAAAAGCAGTTTCACAGCTCAATAGTTGCCTAAATAGGGAATATATTTCCAAAGTTCCAATCTTTACATTCCAAAATCCGTGAAAGGATGCAAGGTCCGGGGTTTCATACCCTCAGGACAGGATTTAAAGACATTACTTACCTCAAACTAGCCCGAAAAGCTACTATGCGACCCGCTTGCCTCTCGTATCAACTTCCGAGTGCTCCAAATCTACCAAGTGCAGATTTTTATCATCAAATTATTCTTAAGGAATGAATCCCAATTGAAAAATACCAATTCTAGGACGAAACCCGAAATTAGTCAAAACCCGACCCCCAGGCCCACGTCTCGGAACTCGAAAAATTTTATACCAAAATGTTCTTCATCATCTCACGAGTCCGTACATATAAAGAACGCTAAAATCGGAGTTCGTTTGACCCCTCAAATCATGCCTGAAAGGTCTCATAATCTCAAGTCCTAAACCCACCCTTTTCTACTGATTTTCATGAATTAAACACTGATATTATGTTCCTTAATCATCTATAATCGAGGTTTAGGGTCCAAAATACTTACCTCTATGAAGAACACTGATTTTCCCTCTTCAAAATTGCCTCCAAGCTCTTTTCCCGTTCAAATATGGTGTTAAAAGGTCTAATGGTCGCGAAGGGTTTAATTTAATACTGTCCAGGGGTTTCTGCACCTGCGGCCAAGTTCCCACACCTGCGGTCCACTAACCGCACCTGCGACCTTCCCCGCACCTGCGGAGCTTTGTCCGCTCCTGTGGGCCCGCACCTGCGGTCAAACTTCCGCAGGTGCGGTCACACCAGTAATCAGCAAACCAGCAACTGAAGTTGCATATTTCAAGTCCCAAACTTCCCGTTAACCATCCGAAATCAATCCCGAGCCCCTCGGGACCCCAACCAAACATACTAACATGTCACATATGATCATTCAAACTTAGTTGCACTCTCAAAACTCTAAAAATAACATCAAAACACCAAAATCACGCCGGATTCAAGCCTAAGAACTTTGAAATTTCTAAAATCCACCAATAATGCCGAAACTATCCAAAACAACTCCGATTGACCTGAAAATTTGCAGACATATCAAAAATGACATTATGAACCTGTTCTAACTTCCGGAATTCTATTCTGACCCCGATAGCCTATTTTCCACTGCCGACCGAAAATCACCAGAAACTAACTTTCGCCAATTCAAGCCTAATTCTACACCGGACATCATAAAATTATTCTGAACACACTCCTAAGTCTCAAATCACCTAACGAAGCTATATGAGCCATAAAATTCGCATTCCGAGGTTGTTTACCAATAAGTCAACTCTCAGTTGACTTTTCCAACTTTTAAGGCTATTTTTAAAGACTAAGTGGCTAAACTCTCACTACAACCATTTCAATTTCAAGACCACCAACTCTAACACATCAATAACAGTATAACCAACCTATGACAAGTCGATGACAGAAATTTTAATGCAGGTTCTACGTAACGACAACCGGATCGTTACAAGTCGGCTCTTCAACTTTTTTTAGAAAATAGAATTTGTTTAAATCCTTAAATATTTTTTCGTGACGTAGTCGATTAATCATAAAACAACTTCTTTTACTTAGAGCGTACAAAAAACTTGATATCTGACGAGAAATCTCGTAATTGAAATGTGAATTCTCTATATCTCTAACTTTTCTTTTTAAAGTTACATGAATATTTTCTTAATACTTTTCTTTCATTTTTATCAAATTCAGATATTGCTTCAATAAGCGTATATGCTAAGGATTTCTAATTTAGGATTAACATTATTTTCCGATTTCATCGTTATAGTCCATAAAAATTTTAAAAATTCCTGAAATTTGCTAGTGGTCAAACCTTTTTGTATGTATTTAAAATTGATCTTTTTCTATATTGAAGAACAATTTAAATATTAATAAATTGGCCGCTAAAAGTAATATTTTCTTTTGAAAATATATTATTATTGACCACCTAAAACTTTTTGAGTTCATTATTAATTAAGCAAAAGAGAAACTAATTTTGTCATATTACATTCATGTCAAAAATCTAAATTCTAATTGATATGGAAAGGTAAATGAGTAATCTAAGGTCAGGGAATGGAGATTATAGTTAGTAATTTTTTAAAATATTTAATAGTCAAGCCTCAAGGGCCAGCGAGATAATTTGGGTCGGACTTATAAGCCTCAGTTTAAAATGGGTTCAAAAAATTCTAGCCCAATCTTACCCAAGTAACGGGCTGGGTTGGGCTGGCTTCATGGGCCAAGCCCATTTTGACGGCCCTAGGTATGAATTAAATGAGTATCCCTTTATATTATGAATCAATTATTTCACATCCTTATTCTCTCTCACTCATGCTCTCTCTCTATCTCTCCGTTGCTCTCTCTCTACGTCCAGCGACAGATCAACACTACAAATGATGGTGCACTTGCACCCATCCTGTTTGGAGTCATAAGCTAGTATTTCTATATAATTTGTAAAGATTTTGATGTACTGTAGTGCAATGTGAACCCATGGTCAAAAATTGGTGATTGGGTCCTAATGTTCATATTCTTCGGCCACAAATTCGATTTCTTTTTACCTCTTATTTTCATCTATTTTCTTTAATTCCAGTAATGTTGCACAATTGGTGTTCAAATTAAAATTGTCAATGAATAAATTTTGAAGGTGTTTGACTCTCCACCATAGACGATCATTAAAAGGCTTTGAAACTTTGAATTCGAATTTAGGTTTTCAAAAATCATTATTTGTTTGAATTGGGTGTTGTTGCAAACAATTGAGAATATTGTTTGAAGTTTATATCTCAATTTGAGGGTGTTTTGGTGAAGATTAGACTTGATTTTGGTTGAATTTCAGATTGAAAGAAGAAGAAGAAGAAGAAGAAGAAGAAGAAGAAGAAGAAGAAGAAGAAGAAGAAGAAGAAGAAGAAGATTAGACTTGACTAAATTTCAGATTGAAAGAAGAAGAAGAAGAAGTAAAGTTGTAGTAAAAGTGTAAATAAATTGTATTATGTTGTTTATATATTTTTTTTATTTTAATATTGTATGCAAGTTTTAAAATATTGTATAAAAATTGTATTATACTGTAGTTGTATATAACTGGATAGAAATAACGTATGAAAGTTGTAGATAAGTTGTATAATATATAATTAGTTGTATAAAATTTATTTTTACTATGTATAAATCATATACGAAATATACAAAAGACATATTGTATAAAAATTGTATTATACTGTAGTTGTATATAACTGGATAGAAATAACGTATGAAAGTTGTAGATAAGTTGTATAATATATAATTAGTTGTATAAAATTTATTTTTACTATGTATAAATCATATACGAAATATACAAAAGACATATTGTATAAAAATTGTATTTAAGTTGTATGATATTGTAGTCGTATTTAACTGTGTAGAAATAATATATGAAAGTTGTAGATTAGTTGTATAAAAATTATATTTAAGTTTTATAAAATTGTATTTAAGTTGTATATTATTATAGTTATATTATATTTGTATGAATACGATATGAAAGTTATAAACAAGTTTGACTGTCACGGTTGACTCCCAGACCAAACTGATTGAAATTGAAGAGAAGTTAGTTCTGGATAGAGGCATGTGTGAGCAGGTTGAGGCAATCGAAGAGAAATTTTGGCATGGTGGATGCAGCCATTGATGACGAGATCATTAGAATCGTAAATGGAGGTTAAGGAAATGGGAATTAGCTACTAGAAAAAGTTGAGTACAAGTTTTGGGTAAATTCGGAGGAAGCGAATTGGTGAGTTGAATAGATTATCACCAAGAGCGGTGAAGGTGCATCGGGGAATTTTTTGTTTTTTGGGAAAAAGCCTAAAAATGCCACTCAACTTTCAGAAATGGTCTATCCATAACATCCGTTAAAAAAATGCTCATTTCATGCCACTGTCGTTACACATTTGGCTCATCCATGCTATTATTGACTAACAACTCAATTTTTATTTTTTTTAATATTTATAATGTGGGGCATGGGTTAATTCAGACGAATGGGGAAATTACACGTGGAAATGTTGGGGTTTTAAAAAATTAAAAATAAAATAAAAATTGAACCGTTAGTCAATAATGGCATGGATGAGCCAAACGTGTAACGACAGTGGCATGAAATGAATATTTTTTTAACGGATGGCATGGATAGACCTTTTCTGAAAGTTGAATGACATTCTGAACCCTTTTCCGTTCTGTATATAATCTCTTTTGGGTGAAAATCTATTTTGGGGACGACAATTGATGAAGGATTTTTACCTAGAAAAGAAAACAAAGTCCTTCAGAGTTGGGGGTGGATTCGAAGGAATCAACGTAACCTTGTACACTTTTGTATGGGATTGTAGCTGCAACAACGATGTTGGTTTTGGGGTTAGTGAGAAGCCTGGTAGGTAAGGTAGTGTTCCACAAGTAGGAGTCTTTTAAGGGAATGTATATGAATTGTAAACAATATACAGTCATAGCGGGTAAATAACAAACTTTAGAGAACTTTGGTAAATAAGTTTGTATTATGGTATAGGAATGAAAATATTCCTTTGTAATAAAAAAGATATTTTGTAAACTTAGTGATAGGCAAAAATATAGTGTGGTTTACGATGTATACTTCAATATTTGTAGACTAAAAATTAGAACTTGTTATGAAATAATAAAAGAACAAGAACAATATTGCAGAGAAAGAGGGAAAGGGAATTCTTATTGAATTTTGGGATGAATTACAATGAATAGGACCTCTCTATTTATAGAAAAAGAGTGACTTAGCCACCAAGTAAAGTCCCTAAGATCTCTCTCAAATATAGACATTCACCTTAAATAAAATTCTATTTATAACACTCCCCCTTGAATGTCTATTCAAAAAATAATGTGCCTCGTTAAAACCTTAACTAAAAATAAAACCCAACAGGAAAAAAATTCTACAAAACGAAAAAGAGTACACATATCTAAAAATACGCCTTTTGGTTTCCTCGTTAAAAACCTTGCAAGGAAAACCCAGTGGGACAAAACCTTGTAAGGAAAAAAGAGTGCAACGCGCATTAACTCCCCCTGATGAGAGCATCAATTCACATCCTTGAGCCTTCGCATCCCATTCTTGTGCACTAGCTTCTTGAAGCTTGACATCAGTAGAGATTTGGTGAACAAATCAGCCATATTATCACTTGAATGAATATGTTGCACCTTGAAATTACCATTCTTGTATATATATAATGTATTCATATAATATCGTGGAATAGCCTTTTCAATATCTCCATGGAGGGAAAATTTCTCGCAGTCACATTATCGTGCTTATAGTTAGAAAGATACATATGTGCACAAATTGCACATAGGATGTGGTACTTCAGGACCAAGAATTATATATGCTTTAAGCAATTTGAATCCTTCAGGGTTTGTCATATAAGTTAAGTCATATAAGCCATATGAATGGACTTTAAATGCATATCAAGTTTTTATGTCATGCTAGACATAAGATAGATAAAAGTGATTGCACAAACCATTGACTTTATACTTTCAAATGTTTGAACTGCAGGTCCAAAACTATATGTCTTTCATATGAAACAAATTCTATTCAAATTCTGTATCTTTCATTTGGCCAATATTTTTGTGTCCATATTCATCATACTTAAGATCCTCATGTATACTTAGCGTTATGAAAGATGTCATAGACGAACATTTTATACCAGTTCCAATATTTTTTTTTTTCATAAAGACATAACATAGAGATCTCTTCATTCATATTTTCAGGTACCTGAACCTCTCTTGAGATTTTATGAAGTGTTATGTCATGTGATCTTCTAGATCACTTGCCTCCTTTATTATGATCATTTTGATCATTTGCTCATCTTCTTTATCAAGAAGTTTATTTGAACCGATTTGTCTATACGCTTTAAGCTTACCATAGACTTTTTCCTTCTAGGACATAATAGGAGCATTTGTAATGAGAATATAGTTACTTTCTTTGGGTCAGCAAATGCGTCTGGCATGCTTTGCATTGTAGATTCATTATCTTTTATGAACTTCAAGTCCATATTATCTTATTCGAGGATCTAGATGTCCAAATGATAATTCTTTCCACGTAACTTTTTCTCAACTGTTTATCATGTCTCCCCCTCATGTTAGAAAAACTAACTTTCTTTCTCAATTTTGGGAACCCATCTTTGTGCATTATGATGTTAATCAAAATATACACCGCATATTAATAATAATACGATGGAATTATTTGGTTCCTAACCCTGAACCACTTGTGAGGGGGTAATGTAATATACTTTCGTATATAATTTATATCAAACTGATATAAATAACGTTATTCTCATAAGCAATAATTTAGCTATTAAGTGGAGGCACTCAATAAATTATTTTGCTAAACCAATTGTTATGTAAACCAATTTATCAAGATGAACTTCTTGAATAGAAAATCTGGAAATTATGCTCTAAATTAAATCATTGAGCAATTACCTCGCAAACACCAGGTTGCAGGTTAATAATAATCGCACATGTAACCATCTCATATATGCATCTTATGAGGTATACATGGCAGGTGAATGGGCTCATATTCACCTTTGATATTTCAAGCATTCATGGGATTCAATCCCAATTTTAGTTGGTCTATTAATTAATGCGAACAAGCAACATAAGAGAATTCGTAAAGAACTTTCTAGTTCTTTAATATTTACCCATATGAACTCTCTTTTATTTTTGCACATCATACTTAAATTTATATGTCTAAGCTAGTTATGCCAACTAGATAAATTATCAATATTGATAAAGTTCAGGTTTACACCATGACGTGTGCAATTATCAATGTACTCCAAGTTTATTATGATATGGGTTTTTATATCAATAAACATCCACTTTATTGTGGTGTTCTTTTATTTGGGTAGTACAAACTGGAGAATAAAGCGGGTAACTTTTCACATACATATTATCCCGCTACAAGTTGTACTAATAGAAGATATTAAATCTTTCCTTTATTTATAATCTCAGTATAACCAATCGCTTTCGCGAATACTTTAGAAACTCAATAAGTTTCTTTGAGACTTACTACAACATAATAAATTGACATTATAATCAATTTTACTCCTCCAAAATAGTAATAATTGTCTCTTCTAGAGCTCTCAATAAATTTGGTTCCACCACATATTCATCAACATCCATGTTGTAACAACCCGACCGGTTGTTTTGAGCTCTAGCTTGTCGTTCAGCAGTTTGGGGTTGTGAGAAGCTTCATTTGAGGTATTATGACTCGTAGGCGTGGTCGGAATTGAGTTTCATGAATTTCAGAGTCAATTTGGAAAGAAAATTCTCATTTCGGGAGCCTTAAGTTGGAAGAATAGACTAAGATTGGATTTTTGAGTAAACGACCTCAGAATCAGGATTCAAAGGTTCCAGCAGGTTCGTATGATGAATTTGGACTTGGGCATATGTTCGGATCGGGTTTTGGATGACCTGTGCGCATTTCGGCACAAATTGTAGAAGTTAGCATTTTAGAAGAAATTTCATAAGTCTGGGTTGAAGTGCATTTCGGTGTTATTGATGTCCATTTGGGATTCCGAGTTTGGGAATATCTCCGTATGGTGATTCTGGAGTTGGGAACGCGATCGGAAGTGAATTTGGAGGTCCATAGGTCATTTTGAAGTCATTTGGCTAAAGATAGAAATTTGAAGGTTTTTGAGAAGTTTGACCAAGAGTTTGACTTTTTGATATCGGGGTCGGATTCTAATTCCGAAAGTTGGAATAGGTCCATAATGTCTAATATGACCTGTGTGCAAAATTTGAGGTCAATCGGACATGATTTGATAGGTTTTTGCATCGAATGTGGAAGTTTCAAGTTCTAAAGTTCATTAAGCTTGAATTGGGGTGCGGTTCATGATTTCGACGTTGTTTGATATGATTTGAGGCCTCGAGCGAGTTCCTATCATGTTTTGGTACATTTTGGTGTAATTGGTTAAGGTCCCGAGGACCTCGGGTGGATTTCGTAAGGTTAACGAAATGAATTTCGGACAAAAAAAGAGAAACTGCAGAAATTTTGCTGCATTTTTTGACAGCAACTGGTGCTTCATGGAGCTGATTTTTGAGGCATATATATCAAAATATATAAGGAATATGAAATTCTGCAAAACATAAAAGTTGTAGCCCTTGCATTCTAGTTTCCAGAAAGTTATACCATTCAGGATTTGGATATTTGATAAAAAAGTTATGATCGATTGAAGATGGCTGGTGAAGCAGTTTCGACAGAATTTACTGATGCATGGAGCCGACTTTGGAAGCTCATATCTCGGAATATATAAAGTTTTATACGGTGTACAACCTATAAAATGAAATATCTTCGAGTCTAGTTTCTAAATCTTTAAACCGTTTGTCATTTGGATATTTCTACGAAGAGTTATGGGCATTTTAACAGAAGGTGTACAACAAGGGAAAATTGTAATAGGATGTATAACCTGCATAGCGCAAGGTACAACTCGATGAAGCCTGGGCAGATTGTTTTAAAAACGAGTTTTGGCCCTTTTCTTTCATTTGGCTTTGACGATTTTGGAGAGCTCAAGGAGGGATTTTCACCAAGAAATAATAGGTAAGTGATTTCTTCCTATTTTTGAGTTAAATATGTGATCTTACATGGATTTCGACATGGAAAATTAGTATAAATTTGGGATTTTTGGGGAAGACCTAGAATTTGGAATTTCGGACTTTTACCATGAATTTGAGCATGAAAATTAGAGAAAATTGTATATTTGAGTTAGTAAAGCTATGGGTAGAATTTATCTTCGAGAAATTTGGGAATCCGGGCACGTGGGCCCGAGGGCATTTTGGTCAACTTTTCGAGCGGAGTTGGGAACTTATATAATTTAAGTTGTTACAAGTATTAAAGTGAATTTTTTTTGGTTTGCCCGTTATTTGAATAGTTTTGGGGCGTTGTGCATCAATTGGAGTCGTCGGAAGGGCTTGGAAGCCGGTTATGGAATGTCGGAGCGAGGTAAGTCTCCTTTCTAACTTTGTGAGGAGGAATTGTCCCATAGGTGAACTAATTAAATATATGTTCTACTATTTGTGGGGGCTACGTACGCACGAGGTGACGGGAGTCCGTGCGTAGCTACTATTATGCTTGCCCGGGTAGCTTAGGACCCAAAAGCATGTTTTAAATTTTCATATTCGTAACCTTATTGAAGAAATTTTAAATGATTAGATTATTACCGAATTTGATAAATGAATTTCTGGAAAAGACTTAAACACTATTTTTGTAACTATCAAAGAGAACTTTGTCATTTATTGGTAATTGCTTTTTCCGATATAGTCGGGGTGGACTGTTCGAATGTGTATGTGTATGTGTGACCGCTTCACAATATATATATTGCGCGAGCGGAGTGATTCTTTCCACTACTCTCATCGGAGAGGGCCGTACGCCATGTCGGAATAGATGCATCTATGGTTTGAGCCATTCGACCCTTCGGCAATGCACAATTTATATTTATGTTGGTTCGGGCCGTCGACCCTCGGCATTTCTTGCGCATGATATTTGACAAGCACTTTCTGTGATTTTTAATTATTTACCGGCCTTGAATTTTAAGTTGTCGACTGAAATGACAGAGATTTAAAGTTATTAAAATTATGGAAGAAGTTGTTCTTTCCTGTTGATTATTTGTTATTTGATTAAATCATCCATGTTTGCCATTACACTCGATTATATTTAATTGACCTCTCAAGTGTCAAGACGACCTCTCGTCACTTCCTCTTCGAGGTTAGGCGTGATACTTACTGAGCATACCTTATTTTCGTACTCATGCTACACTTGCTGTGCATTTTTGTTGCACAGGTACTTTCACAGCGATGTGGCTGGCTTGGAGACTTAGGTGAGCTGCATCATCTGGAGGCGATCCGCAGCTGACAGAGTCTCTCTCAGATGTATTTATTTTTATTTTAAATTCCTTGTCCAGTTGTATTTCGGACAAGCACTGTAGTATCTGTTTAATTCTTAGAAATTTGCTCATGCACTTGTGACACCGGGTTCTGGAATGTGTTTGGGATGTATTTTATTAAAATGGAATATTAGAATAACGTATTTACTTAGCGAATTTTATTCAGTTATTATGTAATAAAGTGAAGGGTAATGATTTCAAAAATGCTAAAACAGGAAATTAACTTAACCATTTAATGATTGGCTCGCTTGACAGTGGTGTCCGACGCCATCACGACCTTATGAATTTTGGGTCGTGACAACTTGGTATCAGAGCACTAGGTTCCCTTAGGTTTCACGAGTCATGAGCAAGTCTAGTAGAGTCTTGCGGATCGGTAAAGAGACGTATGTACTTATCTTCGAGAGGATACAAGGTTGTAGGAGTACTTCCCTTCTTGATTCCACATCGTGCGATTTGATTCCTTTGAGGCTTATGCCTATGTTTCTTCCTACTCAATCTTACACGTCGCGAAGCGCTTGCTATGAATCAAGAATTTGAGGAACTGAAATGGTGCTACGGATAGGGTGCGTGATGTTTTCCATGCGTAATTGGTTGGGGCTGTTGTTGTTGCCCTGCAGAAGGATAATATGTTGTTTCAGCTCAGTAGATGTGTTTCTGAGAGCCTTGAGGCTATGCTCAGGTAGTGATGATGCTTACGATTGGTTATCGCGCGATGTGGATGTGATGGTAGGATGTTTGCCCATATATAGGGGCAATGAATGACTTGAAGGGAGGTCTTCTCAGAGCGTGATTTTGAGATTTCAGCATTTTAGTTTTGGTGGAAGAAAGTCAATTTAACTATAAATGGTCAGGTTTTGGATTGACAAAGTAAAAAGACTTGGTGTCTTCAAGTGAGGTGGAGTATTCACATGTGATGTGATATCATCGTCTTTGATCGACTGGAATGTGTTAAGTTCGCCGGTGTTATTGTTCTTTGGTTGCATTGGGTCAGAGTGTTGTGAAGTAGTATTGAGGAAGCGGTTGTCAAAGGCCGTGGTGTGCGGTGGTTCAAGTATTGAATGCGTATTCCTAATAAAGGCAGCTCGGGAAAGATGATCTTCGGAGAGTTGAAGTCGTGGTGATCTGCTGGTTTAAGTGCTACAGAGAATGATATTGAATTGAGGCAAAAATTTGGCAGCAGACGATGAAGGAAGACATGTGAGAAGTGTCAGGTGGCGGACATTTCTAAAGGGCCAAGTGTAAGAAACGAAAGTCAGGTAATTGCTTAAAGGAATGAGTTTAACTAAAGTGGGAGAGGGCAGCGTAGCATATGAGTTCTAGGGTAAGATAGATTCTCATCTTGAGGAGGAGTTTGAAGTGATTTGAGAATATTTGTGGACGATGATTGGGTCCACGGGCGTAAATTGAAATGCTAGTTATTACGGCGGAAAATTGAATGCAACGAAGAAGGGGGTTGCTGGACTTGCAGAAGGATGCAGTATAGCGGTGAATTGGAAGATATTGTCGTGCATTTAGTTGATATCCATGAAGAGTCATTAGACTAGTGTAGTTGGTGAATGAAGGGCTTGGGATGGAGTATCGAGGTCGTAGTAATTGTCTCCCCTGTAGCAACGTAGGAGGATGTCGACATGTAATTTCCACATGTGGGTTATCTCCTGTGAGAAGGTTAGAGGTCGTGTGGTTGAGCAAGATCATGTCAGCAACAAAGAAAGAATTTTGGTGGGGTCCAGAGTGGTGCAAGGAGTAGTTTCATGCTAAGTGGGAGAGTCCCACCGCCTGCAATTAGGATTGCACGGTTATCTTCTCGTGAGGTTGCGGATTATCGGTGTAATGGCAAGTTATTACAGCTAAGGAATAAAGTGGCAATTGAGCATGGGATATGATAAATATGTGCAAAAGTTGGTCCTATTGGACCAGGGTTAGGTTTTGGGAGATTCAGAATTTATGCTTAAGGCATAGGCGAGTTATAAGGGTAGTGACTCAATCACGTGCTTCATTGAAAGGGTGTTCATGTTCTAGAAGAGCCTTGGAGTTGATTGTATTCGGGGCCAATCAGAGCAGGTGACTCTCAATAGCGGTCCTAATGAATTCGAAAGTTAAAGAATGCAGTGTTTAAGGGTTAAATGCAGCAATATGATTAAGAATTGAGCTTTTACAACGTAATTTCGGAGAAAGGGAAAATGGTTGGAATGTTCTATGTTATTTTCAGCGTGCAGGATAGTATTGGAGGAGTGAGAGAAATAAACCCCGTATTGTAGAAAGATTGTCAGGAGGAGTATATCAGTCGAAGTTGTGAATGCGCACCAGGAGGGTATGAGCCGGTTTGTGGGGTTGAGACCATATGGTCTCGTGAATCAAGGCCACTCAGAATGAGTGAGGATTGAGTTAATATGTGTTTAATGGGGTTACTATTATCTCTGAGGCAATTAAAGATGATTAAAAGAAGATAGATTTGTTAGCCATGGTTGAAATGGCACATGTACGGCAGTGACCAGTTCCTTCGGTGTGATTGAATTATGCGTGTGGCTTGTGCCGGTGCGTGCGAGGCTTGTCGGCCGCCGTAATAGACTTTATTTGGAAGTATTCAAGTACTATGGCCTGTCAGGTGTAGGCGGATCCCGGAGGTTTATGGTGGTATAGACCACTACTTAAGGATTTGCATGTTGGGTGATTGTGAGAATTCACTTGTGTGTTGTTATGGTTCTCTTGAATTGAGGTAAGTAAAAGGTTTCTATATGATGAAGTGTTCCCCCTACTAGTGGTTCAGGAGTTATGATGGAATTATTGCGCAATCCCATATTGGCATGTTAGGTGTAGTAAACGGTATTTAACAGGAAGTAAGGATCGAGGTTGTGGTTCGGTGTTAACAAGGATGTCATGAGCTCGGATGAGCGAGAAAAGGGGATTTGAATGTTTAGAGTAAGCTGGTGTTGTCTTCAGTGTCACCTGAGATCGGTGTTTGATGAAAGAGGCTTTGCATCCTGGTTATGGGTTCTTGATTTGTTTTACAGCGTAAGTATGGTCGGCGGTATAGATGTGCAGACCTATTACCCTGTGTGGAAGGACGTGGGAGAATGGCCATGGGAAGATCGTATGAGTGTGAAATGTAGTCCCTTATTGGATTGAAGATTTAGATTGAGTATAAGGAAGTGTAATATTGCTTATTTGAGAATTTATGCCTAGAAGGCGTCCAGTTCATCTTTGTTGTGGATTGTGGGGTGTTGTCCCGGCTATGATGGTGGTTCTTGCGTGTTATGAGGAGAAGTGGGTTATTATGGACCCAGGTAAGGCTATCAGCCTAGTTCAGTGCGAGCAGAATTGGCTTGAAGTGTGTGAATGGATTTAAACAAGATTATGGGCTTCATGCGAGTCAGATGTGTTCATTTCAGTTTAGCGCTCCTCAAAGAAGGGTGTTGGAATATCAGATGTTGTTCCGTCTTCGTCCAATTCATGTAATATTATGATTGTGCCGTGTGAGTTGTGAAACGACTTGATAAATTCCTATGTGCTGAGTTTCCGCGTAGTAATGATGTTATGTAAGTAGGAGAGCTCTTGAGATTCAGAGTATATATATATCGCACCTCAGTTGTGCTTAAGTTTTGTAGCATATGGCTCTATCATCCTCCCAAGGATGGTATTATGCACTTAGCGTGCTTGTGACCGATATTCAGTAATTTGTAATAGTGAGCAATTCAGATCCATGTATATCTCCTTATGTGAATTTTATGATGGGATCGGGTGGCACGCCTCCACGGGTATGTTATTTGGATCGGGTTGCACGCCGCAACAATGTGATGTTGAGTACGGTTCCCTATAATTATTTTTCTTGTGTTTTACTTCCTATTTTCTGAGGAAAGTTCATATTAGTTGCGTGAGTCGAGTAGTCCCTTCCTGAGTCATTTCCTTATGTATCATGTTTGAGTTGTGGCCTATTGGCGCATTATGGCATCGTGTGAGGCTGATGGTCATGTATGAGAGTGATTTGTTGATTGAGAAATTCATACTGGGTGAGACGAGATGTATTGATCAGGGATCGGTGCGATAAGATTATGTGAAGTATATTACAAGACAATTACCATTATTTGGTTCGTAATGAGATGATGATTTTAGTCAAGGGGAAAGATTCAATGTTTGGTAAAATCTGCAGTTGGTTAGAAATTTCTACACATCTCCTCCGTTGTGGTGGTATCGTCAGCATTATAGAAGGATGTATATATATATATATATATATATATATATATATATATATATATCATAAGGTGCATTAGGAGCATCAGATTCGTGGAATTTTGGGATATTAAGGTTCAGGGGATGTCATTATGGTTAGATGACGAATTATGCGGTGCATGGTGCTAATTCAGCAAAGGTATGAAGTCGTGCTCTGGTATATCGTGTGGTAGTTGATACGGTGTTCCTATATTGGAAACAGGCCTGGCAGAGGATTTCAGATGTTGAAAACCTGGTTCTAAGGCCCATTTGCCTAAATAAAAGGGGATATCTTCAGAATTGTTCGAGCAAGTGTACTCAACTGGGTTGTGGTAGCACGGGAAGGTGCACGAGGTGTTAAACATGGATTTGAGACAACTTCAGCATAGTTCTTGGCACGTTCTAGGACAAACGTATGTTTAGGTGGGGGAGAATGTAACGACCCGACCGGTCGTTTCGAGCTCTAGCTCGGCGTTCAGCAGTTTGGGGCTGTGAGAAGCTTCATTTCAGGTATTATGACTCGTAGGCGTGGTCGGAATTGAGTTTCATGAAGTTCGGAGTCAATTTGGAAAGAAAATTCTCATTTCGGGAGCCTTAAGTTGGAAGAATAGACTAAGATTGGATTTTTGAGTAAACGACCTCAGAATCAGGATTCGAACTTTCCAGCAGGTTTGTATGATGATTTCGGACTTGGGCATATGTTCGGATCGGGTTTTGGATGACCCGGGAGCATTTCAGCATAAATTGTAGAAGTTAGCATTTTAGAAGAAATTTCATAAGTCTGGGTTGAAGTGCATTTCGGTGTTATTGATGTCGGTTTGGGATTCTGAGTCTGGGAATAGCTTCGTATGGTGATTCTGGAGTTGGGAGCGCGATCAGAAGTGAATTCGGAGGTCCGTAGGTCATTCTGAAGTCATTTGGCTAAAGATAGAAATTTGAAGATTTTTGAGAAGTTTGACCAAGAGTTTGACTTTTTGATATCGGGGTCATATTCCAATTCCGAAAGTTGGAATAGGTCCAAAATGTCTAATATGACTTGTGTGCAACATTTGAGGTCAATCAGACATGATTTGATAGGTTTCGGCATCGAATGTGGAAGTTTCAAGTTCTAAAGTTCATTAAACTTGAATTGGGGCGCGATTCATGATTTCGACGTTGTTTGATGTGATTTGATGCCTCGAGCGAGTTCGTATCATGTTTTGGTACATGTTGGTGTAATTGGTTAAGGTCCCGAGGACCTCGGGTGGATTTCGGAAGGTTAACGAAATGAATTTCGGACAAAAAAAGAGAAACTGCAGAAATTCTGCTGCACTTTTGGAGAGCAACTGGTGCGTCGTGGAGCTGAATTTTGAGGCATATATATAAAATTATATAAGGAATATGAAATTCTGCAAAACATAAAAGTTGTAGCCCTTGCATTCTAGTTTCCATAAAGTTATACCATTCAGGATTTGAATATTTGATAAAAAAGTTATGATCGATTGAAGATGGCTGGTGAAGCAGTTTCGACAGAATTTACTGATGCATGTAGACGACTTTGGAAGCTCATATCTCAGAATATATAAAGGGTTATATGGTGTACAACCTATAAAGTGAAATATCTACGAGTCTAGTTTCTAAATCTTCAAACCGTTTGTCATTTGGATATTTCTACGAGGAGTTATGGGCGTTTTAACAGAAGGTGTACAACAAGGGAAAATTATAATAGGATGTACAACCTGCATAGCGCAAGGTACAACTCGATGAAGCCTGGGCAGATTGTTTTAAAAACGAGTTTTGGCCCATTTCTTTCATTTGGCTTTGACGATTTCGGAGAGCTCAATGAGGGATTTTAACCAAGAAACAATAGGTAAGTGATTTCTTCCTATTTTTGAGTTAAATATGTGATCTTACATGGATTTCGACATGGAAAATTAGTATGAATTTGGGATTTTTGGGGAAGACCTAGAATTTAGAATTTCGAACTTTTACCGTGAATTTGAGCATGAAAATTAGAGAAAATTGTATATTTGAGTTAGTAAAGCTATGAGTAGAA
Organism: Nicotiana undulata; assembly: GCA_005239495.1. Classification (NCBI taxonomy): domain Eukaryota; kingdom Viridiplantae; phylum Streptophyta; class Magnoliopsida; order Solanales; family Solanaceae; genus Nicotiana; species Nicotiana undulata. Next base: position 450 of record ML244104.1, on the reverse strand, counting down.
TTTATCTTCGAGAAATTTGGAAATCCGGGCACGTGGGCCCGAGGGCATTTTGGTCAACTTTTCGAGCGGAGTTGGGAACTTATATCTAATTTGAGTTGTTACAAGTATTAGAGTGAATTTTTATTGGTTTGCCGTAATTTGAATAGTTTTGGGGCGTTGTGCATCATTTGGAGTCGTCGGAAGGGCTTGGAAGCCGGTTATGGAATTTCGGAGCGAGCTAAGTCTCCTTTCTAACTTTGTGAGGGGGGATTGTCCCATAGGTGAACTAATTAAATATCTGTTCTACTATTTTTGGGGGCTACGTACACACGAGGTGACGGGAGTCCGTGCGTAGCTACTATTATGCTTGCCCGAGTAGTTTAGGACCCAAAAGCATGTTTTAAATTTTCATATTCGTAACCTTATTGAAGAAATTTAAAATGATTAGATTATTACCGAATTTGATAAATG
>ML244103.1:3924-46007 GCA_005239495.1 Nicotiana undulata | reverse complement strand
GCTACTGAGAATACTGACCCTGGAACTGACCCTGTCGACCAGAATGACCACCCTGGTAGCTCTAAATCGGCGGTGCACTGATGGAAGTTGCAGGTGCACTGCGAGATACTTGGAGTGCCGACTGATAAGGCCTAGGAGGATGGCCTCTGCCAAAGGAATCTCTGCCTCCAGATGAGGCACCAGTGAAACGGCCGAACTGACGAGGTCTCTTGTCAGACCCTGACCATCACCCTGGGATAATACCATCTCAATGCGTCTGGCCACATCGGCTGCATCCTGAAATGAGATATCAGTACTCGTCTCCCTGGCCATCTGAAGCTTGATGGGCTGAGCTAGACCCTCAATAAACCTTCGAACCCTCTCCCGATCAGTGGGGAGTATCATAAGGGCATGCCTGGCCAGCGTAATAAACCTGGTCTCGTACTGAGTGACGGACATGGAGCCCTGCTGTAGACGCTCAAACTGCCTCCGAAGATCCTCTCTCTGAGTAACTGGAAGGAACTTTCCCAAGAACAACTCGGAGAACTGACCCCAAGTCAAAGGTGCAGACCCAGCTGGTCTGGTCAAGCTGTAATCTCTCCACCAAGTCTTGGCGGTGCCAGAAAGACGAAATGTAGAAAAATCAACTCCACTGGACTCCACAATGCCCATGTTCCGAAGTACCTCATAACAGCTGTCTAAATAATCCTGGGGATCCTCTGATGGTGCACCAGTAAATGTGGTAGTAAATAACTTGGTGAACCGATCCAACCTCCACAGAGCATCTGCGGACATGGCTGCTCCCTCAACTGCTGGTGCCACAATACCTGACTGAACTACTCCGGCCGTCTGAGGTGCCGGAGTCTGGAACTGAGTGGCAAACTGCTCTGGCGTGTGAATAGCAGGAGTGTGGGTCCCTCCCCCAGCCTGAGATCCAGATGGTGCAATAGGAAGAAGACCGGCCTGAGCCACGCTCTCCATGAGTCCCACTAAGCGGACTAGAGCGTCTTGAAGTACTGGGGTGGCAATGAACCCCTCTGGGACCTGAGTCAGTCCAACTGGGACTGTCAGAGTAGGAACCTCACCGGCAAAGTCTACCTGTAGGTCCTCTACTTGAGCTGCTGCTCTAGCTCTGCCTCGGCCTCTTGTACGGCCTCGACCCCTCCTAGGAGCTGTAATAGGAGGATCAGGATGCTGGTCGGTCGATGAGGAAGCACGCGTTCTCGCCATCTGTGAGAGAGTAGAATAGAGACTCAATTAGCATTCAGAATCAAATGGGCACGACAGAGAATGAAAGATGTGAAGTTATTCCTAACTTTGCAGCCTCTGTGGGATAAGTACAGACGTCTCCGTACCAATCCCTCAAACTCTACCAAGTTTGTCTGTAAGCTGCGAGACCTAAGCAACCTAGGGCTCTGATACCAACTTGTCACGACCCAAAATCCCACCTTCGGGCCATGACAACGTCTAACGTTAAACTTTTTACCCTGTGTGTTTGCACCCCCTTGAGTGCGTTCGCATAGGGTAATTTACCTGGACACCAGAAACCAGCAATTTACACCAGATTTTTTTCATGTTTTTCACACCCTGTTAGCTACCCGAAACTCACCCGAGCCCTCGGGGCTCAAAATCAAAAACACACACGACTCCCAAAACATCATATGAACTTGTTCAAGCTTTTAAACCATCAAAATATCATCAAACAAATGAATTAAACTCCAAAATCTATAGAATTTTTCTCAAACTTCATAAACTTCTAAATTTCCTATTTTAACTCCGAATCACGTCGTTTCACGTCTGTTTTACACCGAATTTCACAGATAAGTCACATAACATATAATAAACCTGTTCCGGGCTCCGAAACCATAATACGGGCCCGGTAACACGATTTTCACATAATTATTCATTTTCAAAAGCCTTTGTTATTTTCATTAAAAAAAATTCTTAAAAAAATTCATTTCTCGGGCTTGGGACCTCAGAATTCGATTCCGGGCATACGCCCAAGTCCCATATTTTCCTACGGACACTCTGGGACAGTCACATCACGGGTCCGGATCCGTTTACCAAAAATGTTGACCAAAGTCAACTTTATTCAATTATTCAATTCAAAAATCCCATTTTTATCAAATTTTCCCATGGAAGCTTCCCGGCTACCTGCCCGGGCTGCGCAGGCATATCGAGGTGAGATTAACGGAGGCTTTCGAGGCCTCGGAACACTGATTTAGCTGGAATTACTTAGGATGACCTTTTGGGTCATCACACTACCCGGGCATCGTTTTTAGTTAAGAAATTTTACGGGTCTTTACAAAATCAGATTTACATCACCAATATACGCTAAGGATCAAATCTCATTCGAAAATTATCAAAATTAACCAAAAATCCCGAAATTGGCCAAACTCAACCCCCGGGCCCACGTCTTGAAATTCGATAAAAATCACACCTCAAGAATCCTCATCCTTCCCCCAGTCTATACATACCAAGAACATCAATATCAGACCTCAAATCCCCAACTCATAGTCTAGAATCTCAAGCCCTAATCCCTCAATTTTAACCCTTAATCCCCATAAATTTCATGTTAAATCAGGTAGAAATCATCATAATCTAGTAGTGAGTTCAAAATCCTTACCTCAGGGTGTTATCCCACGAATCCCTCTTCAAAAGCTCCAAACCCGAACACAAATGGTGGGAAAATCGCTAAATTTCGCGAAGGCCACTATTTATATGCTCTGCCTAGTGAAACTGCACCTGCGACCTTTTATTTGCACCTGCGGTCCCAGGTGCGCTTCTGCGGAAATTTCACTTAAGGGCTCCATCTACATCTGCGGTCGTCCAGCCGCACCTACGGGCTTGCAGGTGCGATCCTCTTTTCGCTTTTTCGACCAACCTCCACCAGGGCATACTTCGCACCTGCTACGCATTTTCCGCCCCTGCAGTCACCTATCCGCATCTGCAGAAACCACAGAATAGCAAAGAATAGCATCCTCTGAGTGTCAAAAATCAGTCTGACAACCATCCGAACTTATCCCGAGGCCCTCGGAACCTCAACCAATGGTACCCACAAGTCACAAATGATAACCCGAACTTAGGCGAACCCTTGGAACACCCAAAATAAAATCGAAACACCAAATCAACTCATGATTCAAGCCTAAGGATTTCAAACTTCCGAAATTCGCTCACGGTGCCGAAACTAACCAAATTGACACTACGAACCTGTTCCAACTTTCGGAATTTTCCGACCCCGATGCTATTTTTTCACTGCTAACCGGAAATTGCCAAAAACTCAATTTTGCCAATTCAAGCCTAATTCTACTCCGGACCTCAAAACCACGTTCCGAACATACCCCTAAGAACCAAATCATCTAACGAAACTTTATTCAAAACCACGTTCCATATACTTATAACAAAGGAAAGAATCCACAACTCCAACTTTCTTCAATTAGAAACTTTATTCACTAGTTCATGTCTAGTCTATCTATTTAACTTAATCAACATCAAGATAACCTTAAGCACCTGCAAGAACACAATACACATACCTCCGATAGCAGCTTCAAGTTGAAATCCAAGTTATATTTAGATTACAAAAACTCTCAATGGCAATACAACACCATAGAAGTGACTTAAGGTAATCCAAGTATTATCTTATAGTTTATCATCCAAACAACTTAACCAACATACAAGAAAGCTTAAGAACAAATAGTAGGGTGTTATAATCACCTTATCCAGTAGTAACGACTTCAAATTTCAGCCAAACACAGCTCACAAAAACAGTCCACAATAAATCGAATAACTCGAACTCATGGCTTTCGATCATCGTCCCGTGAGTTCTAACTATTAAATACAGAAAGTAGACGTTTTCTTAACTATGAAGTACCTTCCAAAACTCAAACTACAAAGAAAAAGAGAGGCGATATAGCGATACTTAAGTCGTTGGGATCGTTCTTGTGTTATCGCTTCTTGATTTCGAACCCCAGATTTTAGTACTCTTTGAAACCCTTGAAGAGAGCTTAAGATAAGCTTAGGGGTATTATCTGGGTGTGTTCCATGGATATATGAAGAGAGAAAAACGACATAGGGATTATATATCAACTTTAGAAAAGTCAAAGATGTGCTAGCTCGGCACTCTCTCATTGGTCCATCTTTAGATGCTTATATCTTTTTATCAGGATGTCGTATGAATGAACGATTAGGAGCATTAGAAACTAAATTCCAAGACCTTATATTTGGTATATAATATGTCCCAATAAGACCTCATATAACACACGAAAGGTATTACTCAAAAAGCTTTAGTGACACACCTACTTGTCACTTATGATGTCTGCATAGTCTCACGAAACTGCAAATATCTCTCTACTCCTATGTCGTATCGATGAATGGTTTAATGCATAAGAAAATAGAATCGTAGATCTTCCATTTGGTAGGTAGATCATCCCTTAATTCCAACAATATGGGGATAAAAGCTCAGTTATATTTGACCTAAATTTCAACATAGTTATGAATGTAACTTGTGATGATCTTTGCAACTTTTGTTCCACAACTCACTTGACTTCAAAACATAACGCACGACTATCATATTACAAAAAAATAACTCATAACATAACCTCCATATCATTTTTAGCACCCTAGTCTCACCCCAAAAGTACATGTTATAACATTCCCAACTTGTCGACTTGCGACGAAACTTATTTTCTTCAATTGGTTTAGCATCTAAGCCTTCCGACCCTCTTGGTAGATACAGCCCATGATCTTAAATATTTTCAACCTCTATAGTAACATGATTAACATACTTTTTGTACTTCCATAGATGATCTCATTTATGAGTTTACGTCAATTGACTTACGACGTACTTTCACATACCAAACTATGGGGTGTAACATCATTCCCCCCCTTTGTAACATTCGTCCTCGAATGTTGACTGGTGCACTGATAGCTCTTACGTATGGTGTTAATAATTTCCATTCCATCTAGCCAACTGTTGTGAATAAATCCAAAGGCCAAGGCATCCCCCCCTCTTGGTCTCTTTCTCACACCATGACTTGTGGTCGAAATCCTTTCAATCTCGTAATTGTTGCTACCTTCTGTCATGCAGCCTGCACTGTAGATTTCCTTATGTTATTCTAGAACATCAAGCGAGACATCACATAGTCTCTAACTCTTCTTTTATTCTCATGCCTAGGCCTCTCAATACCTAGAAACCAGAGGTTTCAAGATACGCCACTAATGACGCCGCTATCATTCCTGGATACTGAATCCTCGTGCTTCTAGCCTTCTATCCGAAGTATGGACACTTGAGTATCTCATACATTGTTCACCTTTACCTTACATACATTAAAATCTTGCATAGCATCTTCTATCTCTTTCATGACCTCCATTCCACATAGGTATAATTCCCGTCCATAACTTGAAGCTCTATTGTAATACTTACACCTTTGGTGCACACATAAACTGGTGGGGGCTTCATACCGACTTCTTATAGGCTGGTACTCTTCTAACTAGCTTTATTGTGGAGCCGTTATAACATATGGCTTTTGTGCTATCTCTCTTGTACCTCTAATATTAAGAGTGATTCAGTTATGTTCTCAATCATGATTTCTATAATTTTCTGGGTCCAATAATCAGACTCTTGATTTACTTAGTTGATGTAACTCTTTAGTTTCCTCTTATAACTTAGCCTTTATGTAGGCTTAAGCTATCTTCCGATCTGCGGCTCATGGTATTAGTTATTACTTTTGCCTTTCATAGAAGCTATGGAATATCTGTGATACCATATTTCAACCCTTTGTCAATGACCTGGACTCAATTCTTTCATTTAACTTATATCGGAGTCTTATATGGCTGTATGATTGTCAACATATATGCTGCATGGATAAGATTCCGAAATCTTAAGTTCGTTCATAACGTAACTAACCCTGGATCATTGGTCAAATAATTCATTTCGTTCCTTCTCAGCTTTCTTTAAATGTAAGCTATTACTTTTCCTGGTCTTTCTGCCCTTTGTTGCATGCATACTTGGCTTATCGTGGCGTTCACGAATACAAGAATCCCATGTACCCATATGATGTCGAATATCACTTTTTTCTTGTTCATTAGTAACTCTAGATGCCACTTTCTTAGGGAGTGCATACAATGTTGTAGTCAGACTGTTTTTTCAATGACCATTTCTTATTCAAGTTACAATGCTTAGGTTGAAGTGTTCTTCCTTATTTCCTCAACTAGTCTTTCATTGTAGTACTTAGGTAGAATCCTCTGACTTTTGTAAGGTTGCGAGCTCATTATATCGCATACTCAATGGATTTTTTGATGTCCTTCCTCGCCTATAATTTTCCATAGTTACTTACCTCCACGCCCTTGTACTTATAGGGTTGCTTCCGAACTAAAGTTTTGATTGTCTTCTCAGTGGCACTCTCTTTTATTTCCGTAGTACTCATACGGTACCTTTAACTATCCCAACTCCTATCTGAATATATCTCATGTATTACAATTACATTACTGCAAGGCTGAATTCACTGTATTGGGTTTTACTATGTTAATCTTGCACGATCTGCTGATTTGTCTGTAACCTCTAGTATAGCCATAAGTAGGCTCTTCCTAAATCAACTAATAACTACTCATTGGCCCCTTCTCATATCAACATTTCGCGTATGTTTCTTAGGATATTTACTTTGTCTTAACTTACCTCTCGTAGTGGCTCCTTGTTTATCAATAACATCTCGTGCCGGAACCCTTATTTCCTGTCATTGACATCGTGCTTGCTTAATGTTCTGGAATCGTAGCATATACGTAGGAGTTGAATAAGTGTAAAATATTGCATTCTTCATTTACCATTCCACAGTTACTAGAACCACTTAGTTATGACTTATTTCCATATCACTCCATATTCCCCCTTTAGGGGAGTACTAAGATTTAGTGCTGCAACGAGCTGCCTATAGATGTTTTACCTCTTCCTCTTTGGCATCTTCTCACATAATTGATGAACCTTATAGCCTGTTTGGCTAAGCTTTTTTTGGGCCAAAAGCACTTTTGGCCAAATATTGAGGTGTTTGGCCAAGCTTTTGGATGGAAAAAAAGTGTTTTTGAGGAGAAGTAGAAGCAGTTTTTGGAGAAGTAGAAAAAAGTAACTTCTCTCCAAAAGCACTTTTTTGAGAAGCACTTTTGAGAAAAATACACTTAGAAGCAGTTTTCAAAAGCTTGGCCAACACTAATTACTGCTTAAAAGTGCTTTTCAAATTAATTAACCAAACACAAACTACTTCTCACCAAAAGCACTTTTTTTAAAAGTACTTTTGAGAAAAGCACTTCTCATAATAAGCTGATTTTAGAAGCTTGGCCAAACGGGCTATTAATATCCTTGCGGTAATCCTTCTGTACCAAGGAGAAAAAAAATCCTTACCCGCGAGGGTGACACTTAGTGTAACTGGCACATCAGTCCCTTAAGCTTAACTTTAACTTTAGGGAAACGTCTTCCTGAACGACCATCCTCTGAATTTCTCATTAATCTTCTTCCGTTGCCCATTTTATTATTGCCGGAACGTAATTTAAAATTCTCATGATGCCGACCATTGTCAAATAACTCAGTCCCTAATTCATGTTTAGTTTATATTTTTCACCAGCCCATACAGATTTCTATTACTCTGGGGTCTAACTTTTCCCTTTGGCAATCACGTTAGAGTCACGAACTTATTTCTCGAAATGAGGATGTGACTTTATGACCTATGTTTTTTTGTTGCCTCAAGGCATGTTACCTCTCGTCTTTTCCTTCCCTTGACTATAGATTCGGTAATAGTGTCATTTGTTTGATCTACTGTTGTCATTCACGTATCACATCTTACTCATAATGCTTTATTAACTCTCTTCTTATTTCCATGCTAACATTTATGTCTATCAATTTATTCTGGAACCTCCAACAAGACACTTTTTTGCTTTTAGATCCCCTTGGTCCATCCACTGGCTTTTCGGGTTACCTAACATTCTCTCTCTACTAGAGATGAAGGTCACACTAAGGTAATATTTATTCTTTCCAGGATTCCAGTGCATGTCTTTGAATATTCTAGTATTCTTATCTAGTTGTACTATTCTAGGGTGAACCATCTGGGTGTCTCGCAAGGAGATCTATTAGCACATTTGCAATATTCTTCGGAAATATCAACTAACACAAACAATCCATCCAAAATTTTGGGTTACTTTAACCCTAACTGGATCCTGATATCCCGCCATTCTCTTAACAATATCTGTTGGCTCCCATGGAGCATAATTGAGACGGGTGTGACCAATTGTACATACCTCTGTTACAATTGAAGGTAATTCAAAATGCTTATATTTCTCTGCTTGAATCGTAAATACAGACAATCTTCATTTGCTTGGTACCCCGTACCCTTCTTCACCTAGCTTATTTTACTTGCTAAAACATGTGTCTACCTTCCGATTCTCTTATTGCCTTTCACCATCGGGGTGGATAGATATTGTCACGACCCAAACCAATGGGCCGACGCGCACCCGGTGCCTTACTCAACCGAGTACCTACGAAACTTATCTTTCTCATTACATCAACATGGGTAAATGGGCCAGAAGAGACGTATGAGATAACAAGAATAAAACATGAGGAAACACTCGACATAAAATGACACAACCTGATATACTGACTTATACATATGAAGTACGGGCCTATAAGGCCAAAATAATCACTCATATTGAACATAGGCCGACAAGGCCATACACTCTTTCATATACATGACATATGTCTACAAGCCTCTAAGATTAAATAAACGTCATAAGGCCGAGATAGGGCCCTGACATACCAGTCGATACATGTCTAAATCATACTAACCAAATAAGCAACTCCGAAGCAAATAAAGCGCACCAACATCTCCCGCTGAGCTAATAGCCTACTTGGAGGAATCTCAACATGTATATCGAGACCTACGGGCAAGAAATGCAGCGTCCCCATGCAAAAGTGACATTAGTACAAATGATGCACCGAGTATGTAAGGAATGAAAATCCATAAACAATAGTCATGAAAGACACATGGAGTAAACGACACGACATGTATATCTGAATAACTCTATGAATCATTTAATATTATAATGTCATGCATATGCGTATAAATGTCATAACATGGATGGGTATATGCGTTCATAATATCATCAAGCCTTTGAGGGCATCTCATCATATCATCACGGTCACTGTAGGTAAATCATCAAAGTATACCAGCAGATCAGGTGGTGGTGAATATATAATGCCCTAACATTTTCCCATATCTCATATACATATACATATATACATATACATATATACATATATACGCGAATATAACGCCGTCTAGTCATGGGTCAATGTACATGTATAAATGAATGCAATGCATGAGAAGTACGTCAATAAAATCTCTTGGAACGTCATAAGACTATTATACATCTGATTAATATCATGAAACAAACTTTATCAACTTACGTATTTTCTGAGACCCATGAACAGACAATAAAATAATAAGACCTATGGGAATTCAAGAACATAGGCATCTCTAATACTTCTATGAATATAGTCATTTATGGAAGTTGTGCATTTGCTCGTTTCGTTTGTGTCGTATAGATCATGCCAAAAAGAAAGAAGGGATAACCTTAACATACCTGAGCCGATTCTCTTGAAAATTCCTCTAACACACGTCAATTGCGACAACACTTAACGTCAGATCAAAGTAGAGGAAAATCCGTATGATATTCTTGAGAAAGATTGTACCGGGATGCCTTAGAATTGCAAGTCACGTTGCTATTAAATTTTAGAGGTTCATAATAATTCTTGTTTGAGAACTTTCATCCGTTACATTGTTAAATCTCTAACCCATCTCCATTTGATGAATTAGTGGCACGACCCCAAATCAACAAGGGTCGTGATGGCGCCTATCGTGAAACTAGGCTAGCCCTTTACACAGTGAATCAACTTTTGTCTGCTTAATTAGAAATATAAACTCATAAACTGATAAAAGTTCACCTTTAAGACAGTTTCAGTAGGAATAATAATATGGAACAACAATCTAAACCGCCCCAGACCTCGGGAGTCAACTATCACGAGCATCTAAGATGATAATACAATGTATCATAATACAACTCTGTCACTAATACAAGTCCGAAAGAAACATCAAAGTATAGTAAAAGGAAGGAAAGGAGGTCAGTTGTGGACGCTAAGGAGCCACCTCGATCCTCGATCAAAATCAAAGCACGTCAGAAAACACTAGCGAGATGGTCCGGTACTTGGATCTGCACACAGGGGTGCATGGAGTAACGTGAGTACACCAACTCAGTAAGTAACCAAAGTAACTAAACACTTGAGTGCAATGACGAGCATTAACAAATCATATTTTTGAAAAAAAAAATAGTAGTTCAACTTTTGTTAGGAAAACTCAGTATAAAGAAGGGTGAGAAAACAGTAAAAATCACTATGTATCCGCCATTCAGGCCCAACCGCACTCATATCAAGGTATTTCAGTCACTCATATCTCCCATATCAGTATGACATGCTCTCACTAAGCACTATCACTTATCAAGTACCATATATCCACTCAACTACTGTGGCGTGCAGCCCGACCCAATATAATATATCGACATATATTGTTGCAGCGCTCAACCTGATCCATATGAATGGAGCACCTTTATGGGTCAATCTGGTCAAGGGTGAAGCAGTAGAAGAAAACCCCTCCACAAAGCGACGGTAATACCCCGCTAAACCAAGGAAACTCCTAATCTCTGTAGCTGAGGACGGTCTAGGCCAACTCTGCACTGCCTCAATCTTCTTCGGATCAACCTGAATACCATCACTGGACACCACGTGCCCCAAGAAAGCTACTAAACCAAGCCAAAACTCACACTTGAGAACTTTGCATAAAGCTTCTCCTCTCTCAACCTCTGCAACACAACCCTCAAATGTTGAGCATGCTCCTCCTGGCTACGAGAATATACCAAAATGTCATGAATGAACACTATAAAAAAGGAATCCAGATACGGCTTAAACACGATGTTCATCAAATGCATGAACGCGGCTGGGAATTGGTCAGCTCAAATGACATAACAAGAAACTCATAATGACCATATCTGGTCCTGAAAGCAGTCTTCGGGATGTTAGAGTCCCGAATCTTCAGCTGATGATACCCGGATCTCAAGTCAATCTTAGAGAACACTCTGGCCCCATGAAGCTGGTCAAACAAAATCATCAATATGAGGCAAAGGATACCGGTTTTTCACCATAACCTTGTTCAGCTGCCGATATTCAATACACATGCACATAGAACCATCCTTCTTCTTCACAAACAACATCGGTGCACCTTAAGATGACACACTAGGCTGAATGAACCCATTATCTAGGAGTTCCTGAAGTTGTTCTTTTAACTCCTTCAACTCTGCTGGCGCCATATGGTAAGGTGGAGAAGAAATAGGCTGAGCGTCTGGCACCAAATCAATACCAAAGTCAATGTCCCCATCAGGTGGCATGCCTAGATAGTCTGCAAGGAACACGTCCGAAAAATCACGGACCACAGGAACAGAATCAACAGCAGGAGTCTCACTACTAACATCCCTCAGAAAATCCAGGTAAAATAAACAACCCTTCTCAACCATATGCTGAGCCTTCAGGTAAGAAATTACCCTTCTAGGCACATACTCAAAAGAACCTCTCCACTCAACCCTTGGAGCTTCAGGCATAGCCAAGGTCACACGGTCTTAGCATGATAATCAAGAATAGCATGACACGGAGATAACCAATCCATGTCCAGTATCACATCAAACTCAACCATGCTGAGTAACAATAGGTCCACTCGGGTCTCCAGACCCCCAATAGATATCACACACGATCAATATATGTGGTCTACAACAATATTATCACCTACCAGAGTCAACACATGAACAAACGTAACTAGAGACTCACGGGGCATATCCAAAAAGTGGGTAAAATAAGACGAGACATATGAATATGTAGAATCAGGGTCAAATAAAGTCAAAGCATCTCTGTGACATACTGAGATAATACATGTGATCACCGCATCGGAGGCCATAGCATCAGGCCTCCACCCGCTCGACCTCCCCTTCTAAGGCGGCCTCTAGCTGACTGACCACCAACTCTGGCTGCTTGGTGGGTGGTAAAGTGGCTGGAGCTGATGTCGAAGGCTAGCTCCTAGACTGAGATGGACATCCAATAAAATGAGGCACTGCCTCCTCATATGCCTGAACTCTCCACACTAATAGCAACACCCCGGTGCAGGAGACGGGGACTGGAGGGAACCCCTAGAACCAGAATAACCACTCGAAGAACCCTGCATGGAGGAACCTTGAATAGACGGTGCCCGAGATGAACTCTAAGTTGGGAGGGCACTGAATGATGAGCGGCCCAGATAAAAACCGCGGGGACCCTGCCCCGATGATGCGCTGCTATAAGCTAGGCGAACTAGTTGAGGAGGTCTAAATGGGTCACCTCTACTGTGTTAGAACTGCCCTCTGAAAGGGGCACCAATGAAACTACCAGAACCACGAGGCCTCTTGGCCTCCCTCTTCTCTCGCTCCTGGCGGCGAACAGACTCAATATCATGAGCAATGTCAACAACCTGCTCGAAGGTAGCACTAGATACTCTCTCCCTAGTCATCAAAATACGGAGTTGGTAAGTGAGGTCATCCACAAACCTCCTAATCCTCTCCCTATCAGTAGGGACTAACTCAGTAGCATGACGAGCCAACTTAGAAAACCGCATCTCATATTGTGTAACTGATAGCTCTCCCTGACGCAGCTGCTCAAACTGCCTACGCTGCTCCTCCCGGTGAGACTGGGAACATACTTCTCCAAGAAGATAGTGGAGAACTGCTGCCAGGTGAGGGGTGCTGAACCAAGAGGCCTACGCCTCTTAAAAGACTCCCACCAAGTGAAAGCATCACCAAAAAACTGAAATGTAGCAAATGAGACCCCACTGGTCTCCAGAATCCCAGCAGTACGAAGTACCCTCTGACACTTATCTAGAAAACCATGGGCATCCTCGCCCTCTACGCCGCTGAAAGTCGGAGGATGAAGTCTACTAAACCTCTCCAGCCTGCGCTGCTCATCCTCGGGCATTGCTGGAACCACATAGTCTTGAACTAGAGCAACCGGCTGGGCTGGCACTGCCCCCAGTTTCTGAAGGCCCTGTACAACCTGCTCAGGTGTCCGGGCAGCTGGAGTGTGAGTGCCTCCCCCGGCCTGAGATGTAGTGGCAGTACTAGACACAACAACTGCCTAAACCAAGCTAGTACATACTGTCAAGATCTGAGCCAGGGTCTCCTGAAGACCCGAAATAACAATGGTCAGTGCCGGTGCCTAAGCCTGACCCGCTAGAATACCCGCAGCTGGAACTTGATCCTGAACAATAGGGGGATAAACTAGTATTGCCCCGGCTGCTGCGCGGGCTGGTCCCCTACCTCTACCACAATCTCGACTGCGGCCTCGACGTCTCGCTGGTCTGGCTGGTGTCTGGTCACCCGGATCAGTAGCGCGTGTCCTCATCATCTGTGAGAGAACGAAACAACAAGAGTTTAGATTTCCGGAAGCAACAGAACAGCACGACAGGATTCAAAAGATGAGATTTTTCCTAAGAGTTTTGTACCCTCTCGAAGATAAGTACAGACGTCTCTGTACCGATCTGCAAGACTCTACTAAACCTGCTCATGACCGTTGAGTCCTAGGTAACCTAGAGCTCTGATACCAACTTGTCACGACCCCAAATCAACAAGGGATGTGATGGCACCTATCGTGAAACTAGGCCAGCCCTTTACATAGTGAATCAACTTTTGTCTGCTTAATTAGATTAATAAACTCATACACTGATAAAAATTCACCATTAAGACAATTTCAGTAGGAATAATAATACGGACAAGCAATCTAAACTGCTCCCAGACCTGGGGAGTCAACTATCATGAGCATCTAAGATGATAATACAATGTATCATAATATAACTCTGTCACTAATACAAGTCCTAAAGAAACATCAAAGTATAGTAATAGGAAGGAAAGGAGGTCAGCTGTGGACGCTGAGCAGCTACCTCGATCCTCGATCAAAATCCAAGCACGCCAGAAAACACTAGCGAGATGGTCCGTTACCTGGATCTACACACAGGGGTGCAGGGAGTAGCGTGAGTACGCCAACTCAGTAAGTAACCAAAGTAACTAAAAACTTGAGTGCAGTGACGAGCATTTATAAATCATATTTTTGAAGAAAAAAAATAGTAGTTCAACTTTTGTTTGGAAAACTTAGTATAAAGAAGGGTGAGAAAACAGTAAAATTCACTATGTATCCGCCTTTCAGGACCTACCTCACTCATATGACATGCTCTCACTAAGCACTCTCACTCATCAAGTACCAGATAGCCACTCAACTGCTGCGGCATGCAGCCCGACCCAATATAATATATCGACATATATTGATGCGGCGCGCAGCCCGGTCCATATAATAGTCGACTGTGCTCACTGGGGGTGTACAGACTCCGGAGGGGCTCCTACAACCCAAGCACTATATTGCTGCGGTGTGCAGCCCGATCCAATATATATATATATATATATATATATATATATATATATATATATGCTACGACGTGTAACCTGATCCATATATAATGTATATTGCTGCGACGTGGAGCCCGATCCATATAATATATATAACATATATTGTTGTGGCGTGCAGCCCGATCCATACATATCCTCACTCGGTCATCCTCACAAGCCACTCGGGCAACGCAATCTCAACTCACAGGACTCAGCCCCAAAATACCTCTCAGAGTATCAAAATAGTGTAATAACAGTAAAAGTAACAATAAGTAGAAAACATGACTGAGTTCGCAAGTGTTCTTATCATGATAGTATGAGAATAGTGTAAAAGTACTACTGATAGTCTAAACAGGTCGGCACAATGCCCCAAACATGGCTTACAGCCCATAAACAAGGAATAAGTTCTAAAATACCGGATATCGTAAGGTTTCAAATCGAATACGCAGCTTAATAGTCGCTACGGGACGGACCAAGTCACAATCCCTATAGGTTCACGCCCACACGCTCGTCACCTAGAATGTGCGTCGCCTCATTTACCAAAACAATGTAAAATACCGGGGTTTCATACCCTCGGTTTAGAGTTACAATCGTTACTTACCTTAAAACAGTCCGAAATCTACTCTGCAATACTCTTGACCCTCGAATCGGCTCCCAAATGCTCCAGGTCTATCAAAATCAGATTTATCACATCAAAATATGCTAGGGAAATGAAACCCAATAGAAAAATATCATAATTAGGCACAATTTCCGAAATTGGCCAAACCTGACCCCCGGGCCCACGTCTTGGAATTCGATATAATTTACACCAAGATGATCCTCATCCTCCCACGAGTCTATACCTACCAAGAACACTGAAATCGGAGTCCAAATGACCCCTTAAAAGTTTAACGTCTCTTAATCTCAAGCCCTAATGACCCATTTTTGCACTGATTTTCCAAAACTTTTCACCATTAAACAGACCTTTAATTACATATAAACGAGTTTAGAGTCCAAAAACCTTATCTCAATGAAGAGCTATCGATTTTCCTCTTCAAAAACCCTCCAAAAGCTTGAAACTCGTATGAAAATGGTGAAAAGAAGACCAAAACACGCTAAGTCCACTTTATATATTTTCTGCCCAGGCATCTCGCACCTGCAGACTGCTTTTGCGGTCAATATACCGCACCTGCGGTTTTTCATTAAACGGGCCAAATCCGCACCTACGACTCCATTGCTGCACCTGCGACTTCGCAGGTGCGGTCCAACGTCCGCTCTTGCGACTTCCACTGAGTTGTTCAAAATCCACACATACGGAGTCCAAGCCCCTGTTAGCCATCCGAAATCAATCCCGAGCCCCTCGGGGCCCCAACCAAAAATACCAATAAGCCATAAATGATCATCCAGACTTAGTCGCATCCTTGGAACACCCGAAATAACATCAAAACACTAAATTCACCCCGAATCCAAGCCTATGAACTTTGAAACTTCTAAATTTCACCAAAGATGCCGAAACTATCCAAAACACATCCGATTGACCTGAAATTTTGCACCCACATCCAAAATGACACTACGAACCTGTTCCAACTTCCGGAATTCTATTCCGACCTCGATAGCCTATTTTCGACTGCGATAATCCGAACGCAGAAAGGATAGCAAGACTAGCTACCGAGACTCCCATCTAATGGGGGGACTTTCAGGCTTGGCGACCGTTTTTTTTTTTTTTTGGATTTTCCTCTGTCCCGGCAATGGCTGCAATGGCCTTTGGTGCCGGATCAAATTCTTCATTTCCACAAATCATTTCGACTATGGCCAGTGTGAGAAGGTAGGGGGTTGTTCATTGTACTAGGGTCTTCTTTATTCCTAAGCACTATTGCTTGGACCTCGATGAGATCTTTCACTACTCTTTTAAGAGTCCAACAATCTTCAGTATCATGCCCCACTGCTCCAGAGTGGTATTCAAATCTAGCATCAGCCCGGTGCGAGGGGGACTCGGGTTCCGTCCGGTTCGGGGTCACTGGCTGCAGCAGACCTGTCCTGACCAACTTTTGGAACAAACTAGAGTATGATTCAACAATATGGGTGAATTGATTCCTTTTGAAAGGCTCTCTTGGGCGAGGATTGTATTGGGAAACATTTGATTGAGGATTATATGGATCTTGGTAAGGATGGGCATTTTTGGTAAATGGAGCTCGTCTTCTGGGAAATAGGCAAGTTGTAAGGATAGTGACTCAGTCTTGTGTTTTATTAAAAAGGGTGTTTCATGTGCTAGTAGAGCCTTGGAGTTGATTGTGTTCGGGGACAGTTAGAGTGGGTGACTCTCAGCAGTGGTCCTAGTAAATTCGAAGGTTAAGAAATGTGGTATTTAAGGGTTAAAGGCAGTAGTATGATTAAGAATTGAGATTTTGCAGCGTAATTTCGGAGAAATGGAAATGGCTAGAGCGTTCTATGTTGTTTTCAGCGTGCAGGATAGTACTGGAGGAGTGAGAGAAATAAAATTCGGGTTGTAGAAAGATTTCCAGGAGGGTAGGAGACGGGTTGCGGGATTTAGGTAGCATGGTCTCGTGAATCAAGGTCACTCGGGATGAGTGAGGGTTGCGTTTGATATGGGTTAAAGGAAGTTACTATTATCTCTGAGGCAATTAAAGAGGATTAAAATATGATAGATTAGTTAGCCATGGTTGAAATGGAACATGTATGGCAGTGATCAGTTCCTTCGGTGTGATTGAGTATGTGTATGGTTTGTGCAGATGTGTGTGGAGCTTGTCGGCCGTCGTAATAGATTTCATTTGGAAGCATTCAAGTACTATGGCCTGCCAGGTGTAGGTGGATTCCGAAAGGTTTATGGTGGTTCAGACCACTACTTAAGGATTTGCGTGTATGGTGGTTGTGAGAATCCCCTTGTGTATGGTTATGATTCTCATGAATTGAGGTAAGTAAAAGGTTTTCTATATGATGAAGTGTTCACCCTAGTGGTGGTTCAGGAGTTATGATGGGATTCCTATTCTATCCCATATTGGCATGTTAGATGCAGTAAGCAGTATGTAACTGGAAGTAAGAGTCGAGATTGCAGTTCGGTGTTAACAAAGGTGTCATGAGCTCGGATGATCAAGAAAAAGGGATTTGAAATTTCAGAGTAAGCTGGTGTTATCTTCAGTGTCACCTGAGATCGGTATTCGGTAAAAGAGGCTTTGTACCCTCGTCATGGGTTCTTGATGTGTTTTGCAGCATTAGTGTGGTCGGTGGTATGGATATGCATGCTTGTTAACTCGTGGGGGGTCGTGGAGCGTGACCACGGGAAGATTGTATAAGTGTGACATGTAGTCACTTAATGGATCGAAGATTGAGACTGAGTATGAAGAAATGTGATATTCCTTGTTTGAGAATTTGTGCATGTAAGGTGTTCAGTACAACTGTATTGTAGATTTACGGGGTGGTTGTCCCGGCTATGATGGTTGTTCTCGCGTATTATGAGAAGAAGTGAGTTATTCTGGACCCGGGTAAGGCTATCAGCCTAGTGCAGTGTGAGCGGAATCGACTTGAAGTGTGTGAATGGATTTAAACAAGACTGTGGGCTTCATGCGAGTCAGATGTGCTCATTTCAGTATAGCGCTCCGCGTAGAAGGGGTGTTGGAATATCAAATGTTGTTCCGTCTTCGTCGAATTCATGTGACATTACGATTGTGCTGTGTGAGTTGTGAAACGGCTTGATAATTTCTTATGTGATGAGATTTTGTGTAGTGATGAGGTTATGTGAGCAGGATGGCTCTTGAGATTCAGATTATAAATCGCACCTCAGTTGTGCTTGAGTTTTGTAGCATATGGCTCTATCATTCTCCCCGGAATGGTATTCTGCACTTAGCGTGCTTGTGACCGGTATTCAGTAATTTATAATACTGAGCAATTCAGCTTCGTATATGTTTCCTTATGTAAATTTTATGATGGGACCGGGTGGCACGTGGCCACGGGTATGTTATTCAGATCGGGTTGCATGTCGTAGCAGTGTGATGTTGAGTAAGGCTCTTATACCTATTTTCTTGTGCTTTACTTCCTATTTTTTTGAGAAAAATTCATATTAGTTGCGTGAGTTGAGTAATCCCTTCCTGAGTAAGTTCCTTATGTATCATTTTCGAATTGTGGCCTATTGGCGCTTTGTGGTATCATGTGAGACTATTGGTCATGTCTGGGGTGATTGGTTGTCTGAGCAGTTCATACTAGGTGAGACGAGATTTATAAATCTGGGATCGGTGTGATAAGAATATATGAAGTATATTACAAGTCTAATACCATTATTTGGTTCATAATGAGATGATCATCTAAGTCAAGAGGAAAGATTTCAATGTTTGGATTAACATTGGAGTTGGTTAGGAATTTTTACACATCTCCTCCGTTGTGGTGGTATAGTCAGCATTATAGCAGGATGTATGTATGTATATTATAAGGTGCATTGGGGGCATCAGATTCGTAGAATTTTAGCTAATAAGGTTCAGGGAGCGTCATTATGGTTAGATGATGAACGATGCAGTGTATGGTGTCAATTCAGCAAAGGTACGCAGTTGTGTTCTGGTGCCTCATGTGGTAATTGCCATTATGTTCATGTATTGGGAATAGGCTTGGCAGAGAATTTCAAGTGTTAAAAATTAGGTTCTGAGCTTATAATAGATAAAGGAGGATATCTTCAGATTTGGTCAATCTTATATGCTCAATTGGGTTGTTGTAGCACGGGCAAGTGTACAAGGCATTAAAATGATTCCAGATAACTCAAGATAAGTTCTTGGCACGTTCGAGGACGAACGTCTGTTTAAATGGGGGAGAATGTAACAACCCGACCGGTCATTTTGAGCTCTAGCGCGTCGTTCAGCGGTTGGAAGTCATGAACAACTTCATTTCAGCGGTCGGAGTTGAAATTCAGGATGTTCGGAGTCAAATTGAAAGGAAAAATTCTCATTTCGGAAGTCTTAAGTTAGGAGAATCGATTAAGATTGGAATTTGGAGTAAACGGCCTCGGAATCAGGATCTGAAGGTTCCAGAAGGTTCGTATGATGATTTCGGACTTGGGCGTATGTCCGGATCAGGTTTTGGATAAATCAGGAGCGTTTCGGCGTATATTGTGGAAGTCATCATTTTTGAAGGAATTTCCTAAATTTGGCTTGTAGCGCATTTCAGAGATATTGATGTCTGTTTGGGATTCCGAGGCTGGGAATAGCTTCATATGGTGATTCTGGAGTTAGGGGCGCGATCGGAAGTGAATTCGGATGTCCGTAGGTTATTTTGAAGTCATTTGGCTAAAGATATAAATTGAAGGTTTTTGAGAAATCCGATTGGAAGTGTAAATTTTGATATCGGGGTTGGAATGCGATTCCGGAAGTTGGAGCAGGTCTATAATGTCGAATATGACTTGTGTGCAAAATTTGGGGTCAATCGGACGTGATTTGATAGGTTTCGGCATCGGAGGTAGGAGTTTGAAGATTCTAAGTTCTTAAAGATTGGATTGGAGAGTGAATCGTCGTTACGATGTTGTTTGATGAAATTTGAGGCCTCGAGCAAGTCCGTACTATGTTTTGGGACAGGTTAGTGTAATTGGACGGGGTCCCGGGGGCCTCGGGTGGTTAACGGATCAAATTTGGAGTTTGAAGAAGAGCTGAAGTTGTTGTCATCTGGTGCGACCGCACCTGCGAGGCTTTGGCCGAAGGTGCGGAGCCGAAGGTGCGGCCGTTGGCGCCGCAAGTGCGGGATTTTTGTGGCTTGGATAGGAGCGCAGGTGCGATGTTATTTCCGCACTTGCGGAGGTGCAGACGAACAGTGGGGGCGCAGGTGCGAGTTTGGCAGGGGGCTGAGGAGGCCGCAGGTGCGGGTTCTTGGGCGCACCTGCGGGATCGCAGGTCTGAGAGGTTGATTGCAGGTGCGGTTATTGGCCTGGGAGAATGTTTTAAAACGGGAAATTTTCATTTGTTCTCCAATTTTCATCTTGGCATGGGCGATTGTGGGGAGCTTCAAGGAGGGATTTTCGTCAGAGATCACAAGGTAAGTAATTTCTTCACGTTTTTTAGTTAAATACAAGGTTATTACATGGATTTGAACATGAAAATAGTGGGAAAGTGGAAGCAAACCTAGAAATTTGGTAATTTGGATTTTAGCCACGAATTGAGCATGAAAATTTGATTAAATTGTATATTTGAACTAGTAAAGCTACGGGTAGAGTTTATCTTTGAGAAATTTCGGAATCCAAGCACGTGGGCCCGAAGGCATTTTGGTCAATTCATTGAGCGGAGTTGGGAAATTATATAATATGAATTAGTTGCGAGTATTAGAGTGAATTTTCATTGCTTTGCCCGTTCTTTGGTAGTTTTGGGGAGTTGTGCATCAATTGGAGTCGTCGGAAGGGCTTGGAAGCCGGCTATGGAATTTCGGAGCGAGGTAAGTCTCCTTTCTAACTTTGTGAGGGGGAATTGTCCCCATAGGTGAACTAAATGAATACATGTTATTAATTGCGGGCTACGTACGCACGAGGTGACGGGAGTCCGTGCGTAGCTACTAATATGCTTATGTCCGGGTAGTTTAGGACCCACTAGCATGCCTTACGTGTTGTACATGTGATCCTGACAATAATATTAGACTAATAATGCTATTTAACTGGTAATTTATCCCCTAAGAAAGCTAGAGTGTACCTTTCTTAATCATTTATAAAGAGAACTGATTCCTCCGTGGATAATTGTGTTCCTGATAAGGTTATATTAATGAATATTATGGAACTTGGCAAATGAATTTCAAACAAAGATCTAAATGCTCTTTTCGTGTTCCTTTAAAGAGAATGCTTCTACTTTCCCCGGGTAACTGCTTCCTTGATAAAAGAAAATGTAGACTTATTATGTGAATATGTGTATCTATGGGTACCTGAGTCGCATGTATGATTCGCAAGCAAGATAACCCTATATTTATATATAACCGCATCGCATGATGAGTTCGCGAGCGGGGCAAATAGATGCTTCTATGGTTCGAGTCGTTCAACCCTCGGCAGTGCACAGTTTATTATTGTTTGTCCACGTCGTTCGACCCTCGGCATTTTGATTGCGCATGTTAAATGTTGTGTATTTCCTGTGATTTATACATGATAAACACTGCGTATTTCCTGTGATTTATACATGATAAACACTACATATTTCCTGTGATTTATACATGATAAACACTGCGTTTTTCCCATGATTTATATATGTTTATCGCCTTAAGGAAAAGTTAAAATGCCAGTTTAAATGAAGAAGAAATAATGTGTAAAAGGTGAAATAAGTTTGATATTTCTTATCCCTGGTTATTAATTTATTTTATATGATACTCATGCCTAGCACCTCACCTGATTATATTTATCCGACTTATAGTAAGTGCCTAATTTGACCTCTCGTCACTACCTCTCTGAGGTTAGGCGGGATACTTACTAAGTACACATTGTTTTCGTACTCATGCTACACTTGATATGCATTTTGTTGCACAGGTACGTTCATAGTAATATGGCTGACTTGGAGACTTGGACAAGCTGCATCATCCGGAGACGACCCGCAGCCGGCAGAGTCTTCCTCATATGTATTTGTACTTTATTTTTAAAGTTCTTATCCAATTTGTATCTCAGACAAGCTTTGTACAATTGTATAAATCCTTAGAAATTGCTTATGTACTTGTGACACCGGGTTCTGGGATGTATTTGGGTTGTATTTTTATTAAATTGAAAAAGTAGATTGTTCTTTTACTTAAATGGATTTCTACCTAGTTACTATGTATTAAAGCGAAAAGTAACGATTTCGAAAGTGTTAACAACAGAAATTATTTCAACAAATGAATGATTGGCTTGCCTGACAGTGGTGTCCGGCGCCATCACGACCTTAATAGATTTCGGGTCGTGACAGTCTTGCCATCCTTTCTTTGCCTTAATTTCGGAACAGAGTTGGAACAAAAGGGATTCAAAAGAAAAATAACTGATAGAATGGACAATGAATTTAAACAAGAGGTATCCATTTCGGGGAAAGGAAAGAAGGACTTATCTTGAGTGCATGCGGACTTCAATGAACATGACATTGATCCGTGTAAACCGTCCGACTCTCAGAAATTCATCACAACTATTACCTCGAGATTGAGAAACCTTGCCCCAGACTGTGCTCATGTCAGTGACCCATTATCCTTTTCCGATCAGTGGTGCCCTTTGCAGGTTTTCACCGACTAACCACTCTCATATATCTTCTCATCATCGCCCTGTAGTGCTCTTTGCGAGTTTTCACTAACAAGACTCTCATTTTCAATTTCTCTTCTTACTGTCACCTCACAGTACCCGTGTGGGTTTTCACCGATAAGACTCTCTCATTTTAATTTCCCTTCTTACCATCGCCTTACGGTGCCAGTGTGGGTTTTCACCGATAAGACTCTCTCATTTTATTTCTCTTATTTGCTTGTATCAAATCGAAATAATTGTATCCTCCAATTTTAGGCATCTTTGCCGGTTGGTCGAAAGGACTTGAACAGGATTTTGGTGAAAAGAATTTGTATTGAATTACAACTTTGGAACCTTTCAGGCGAAAAACATCTGCCCCAGCTTAAACTTTTGGGGAGATGTGGAATTTTATTTTGGTGTGACTGAACCCCAGAGAGAGGCTGCCTATGTATCCTTTCGGAATCAAGTCAAACGTAGTTCATGGAACTTTTGTTTTTGTTTTTTGATTTTTGTTTTGTTTTTCCTCTGTTTTGTTTTTTTTTCTCTTTCTTTTTCTTTCCTTGTTCTCCCTTTTTTTCATTTCGTTTTCTTTTTGTTGCTTTTCTTTTATTATTCTTTCTTTCTTTTTTTCAATAACACTTCCAGGTTCAAAAGAGGGTAATCAAGGGAAGGTAACCGGCTCAAATGGTTGGCAAAAAGGGTAATAGTGTTTGAGTAGCGAAAATTAAAGCATTCGTCATCCCAACCGGAGAACATTAAATACTACACGGAGGATCAAACATAGTACCTTTTGACTGCACATGCGTTGACAGTTGTTTCAGGGGCATTTCTTCAATGTACCCAAGTACAACGCACTCTTTTGGCAGTACTCTTGTTGTAATGTATGGACCTCTCCAATCTGAACCATTTTTTCTTTGGCTGTTCTGATTCATTGTTTTATCTCCTTGACCTGACTTCATTTGCATTTCTGATCCTTGATTTATGATTTCAAAGTCTGACGGCGTTTCAAGATCTTTTGACTGCACCTGCGTTGACAGTTGTTTCGGGGACATTTCCTTTGATGTACCCCAAGTACAAACGCACTCATTTGGCAGTACTCCTGTAGTAATGTATGGACCTTCCCAATCTGAACTAATTTTCCTTTGGCTGTTCCGATTCATTGTTTTATTTCCTTAACCTAACTTCATTTGCATTCTGATTCTTGATTCATTATTTCGAAGTCTGACAGCATTTTAGGATTTGGGCATGAAGTCTGCAAGCATGTCATGTTATTGAAATCTGCATTTAAACAAAACTTAAAGTAGAGTAAGAAAAGAGACAAGATTAAGAAAGGAGACATTCTTATAAAAATGATTTATTAATTCCATTTTTTTTTCTTGCTTTTTTTTCATTTTTGTTTGTTTAAATATAGAAGGGTCTACATCGTAAAGTAAGACAATAAAAACATTCGGATCACACCCTGAGATAATCCGAACGCAGAAAGGATAGCAAGACTAGCTACTGAGACTCCCATTTGATGGGGGGGCTTTCACGCTTGGCGGCCGTTTTTTTTTTGCTTTTCCTCTGTCTCGACAAAGGCTGCAATGGCCTTTAGTGCCGGATCAAATTCTTCATTTCCACAAATCATTTCGACTATGGCCCAGTGTGAGAAGGTAGGGGGTTGTTCATCATACTAGGGTCTTCTTCATCCCTAAGCACTATTGCCTGAACTTCGATGAGATCTTCCACTACTCTTTTAAGAGTCCAACAATTTTCAGTGTCATGCCCCACTGCTCCAGAGTGGTATTCACATCTAGCATCAGCCCGGTGCGAGGGGGGCTCGGGGTTCGTCCGGTTCAGGGTCACTGGCTGCAGCAGACCTGTCCTGACCAACTTTTGGAGCAAACTAGAGTATGATTCAACAATAGGGGTGAATTGATTCCTTTTGAAAGGCTCTCTTGGGCGAGGATTGCATTGGGAAACATTTGATTGATGATTATATGGATCTTGGTAAGGATGGGCATTTCTGGGAAATGGAGCTCGGCTTCGGGTATAATGTTGTGGTCGCGTATAAGATTGCGCGTCCTCACCGCTTAGGGAGGCGGTGCCACGGTATAAGCAGCATCTTGAAGGGGATAATAGTGTTGTGGGACTTTAGGAAGCATATATGATTGGTTGAATTCCTTGCGGGCCCCCTTCGAGCTTGAAGCCATCATGGCTCCCTCTTCTCTCCCGTTTCCGTTCATCAAACCCTCCGAACCATTCTGAACGGCTTGTGATGCAGCCTTAAAGCAGTTTGACTCAAGATTCGGCCCGTTTCCAAACCATTTTCGACCATCTCCCCAATTTTGATTGCTTCATCGAATTGTCTACCCATAGCAGACATCATGTCATGGAAGTAGTCTGCCTCTTGGGCATGTAGGAAGACCGTAACCATTTCAGTTTCGTCCATTGGAGGCTTTACCCAGGCGGCTTGCTCGCGCCATTTGACAGCATATTCACGAAAACTTTCCGCGGTTTTTTTTTTCAAATTAGACAAAGAGTTCCTGTCGGGAGCGATGTCCACATTATACTGGAACTGGCGGACAAAGTCTTGAGCCAAATCGTCCCACACATGCCAATGGGTAATTCTTGATCCATATACCATTCAGCAGCGATTCCGGTGAGGCTTTCTCCGAAGTAGGTCATTAGCAACTCCTCTTTTCCACCAGCACCCCTTAGTTGGTTACAATATCGTTTCAAGTGAGCCATCGGGTCTCCGTACCCGTCATATTTTTCAAACCTTGGCGTTTTGAAACCAACCGGCAGGTGAACATGCAGAAACATGCATAAATCGGAGTAGGAGACACTCTTCTGACCACTCAAACCCTGCATGTTTTTTTAAGCTTTGCTCTAGGATTCTCATCTTCCGAGCCATTTCTTCCTGCTCGGGGTTTCTTATTATTCTTTGCTGACCCATATGAGATTCATATTGCGGGTGCTGAGGATAAGA
Source organism: Nicotiana undulata (assembly GCA_005239495.1). NCBI lineage: Eukaryota > Viridiplantae > Streptophyta > Magnoliopsida > Solanales > Solanaceae > Nicotiana > Nicotiana undulata. The sequence continues at coordinate 20,346 of ML244103.1, read as the reverse complement.
GTTCGGCTTAGGCACTGTTGGATGTGCCGTAGTGGAGACGGGTGGTACAGTAAATATTGTTGGTTATGCCTTGAATCCGGCGCCTGGGGTGATCCGCAGAAGGCATTCCGGGGCCATTAGACGACATTAGAGGGTGCCCATATGGGATGAGTGAGTTGGGCACAAGGATGTTGGTAAGCCCACCTGAACTGGGGATCAATTCAGGAAAACCATAGATTACGCTTGGCGGTTCCCAACCATTAGACCAGGCGTCCCACATTTCCAACATGCAGAGATGCAACATTCTATTTTCTTCGGCAATTGCTGATTTTGGCTGTGGAATAGCCGATGCGGGGCTATCCACATGACCGATGATTCATAGACTGCTTGCGGAGGCCATCTCTTCCCTTGGATCTTGTGAATGATGAGAAATCGGACTACCAAATAACCAACCACCTAAATAAGACTTGTCTTATTTGCACACACAACAACCTGGTTAGTTTGAGACATTTAACATATAGGGAATCGCATATTGGGGATGCGATGCACCTAAAAGTTAATCGCTTCTACCATGTATTTGAACGGTTGTGTGTTTCATTCCGGCCTTTAAACGTCCCTTTCCAATTTTGTCTCACCCTCTTTTTTTTCATATCTCAATTTCTTTTCCTTTATCTTTTTGTTATTTTCGCTCTTTGTTTTTCTCAATTAATTTTGTCACTCTTTCCTTTCTTTTTTTTCTTTCTTTTTTTTGCTCTTTCACTTTTCTCTCAAATTTCTTTCTCTCTTTCCTTTTTTTTCTTATTTATTTTTTCACTCAATTTGTTTATGGCGATGATCGAATCCGATAGGAATTGCCTACGTATCATGAGTTAACTCTTTTTTTTTCTTTATCTCTTTTTTTTTACTTTTATAAAACTCAGACATTTTTTGTTTGGAATTTCATTATTTATTTATTTTGGATCTTGAAAGAAAGGCTTTAAAAGAAAAGGCAAATATTTTTTACTCTTTTTTTTTGAATTTTTTTTTTTGAAATGTTTGAAAGAAAGACTTCTAAAGAAGTAAGAAAAATATTATTTCGGACTTTTGATTTGATTATTTCTTTTTTGAATTTTTTTGGGAAAATTATTTATAAATAATGGAATATTGTATTTCGGATTTGATTTTTGATTGATATTTTCTTCAAAATTATGAAATAAAGACTTGTGGATAAGAAAGAAAAAAAAAATTGGATTTTTTTATTTTTATTTGATTTTTTTATTTTTTTTATTTTTGAAAGGACTCCAAAGAAGAAATAAATTTATTTTTTGAATTTTTGATTCCCTTTTTTCTTCTGTTTCTGAATTTTGGGAAAAAGACCTTTAAAGAAAAGGTAGAATTTTTTTTTCGGATTTTGATTTGATTTTTTTTTTTGAATGAAATACTTTTGAATATTCTTTTTCTTTTGTTTTGAACTTTGGGAATTTCAAAAGTAGAAAGAAAATATATTTTTTTTGAATTTCCAATCATTTTGTTTTATATTTTTTTTAAGAAGAAAGAAAATATTTTTAATTTTGGATGTTGTCTCAAAAGTGGAATTTAAAAACTATATTTTTGGATTTCTTGTTTTTTCTTTTTTTGCATTTTTTAGAAAAGACTTCTAAAAAAATTTTAAAAAAATTCTTGGATTTGTTTTCTTCTTCTTATTATTTTATTGACAAATTTCTACCAAAAAAATATTCCAATTATTCCGATTTTATTTACAATTTCTGAAAGCAACTTCTTAAGAAAAGCAATAATATCTTTGGATTTTAACTTTTCAATAATTTTTTTGACATTGTCGAAAGAAGATTTCTAAAGAAGAAAAGGAATCTTTTTTCTTTTTGCCTTATGATCTTTTTTTTATTTTTGGGAAAAATACTTCTGAAAAAGGGAAAAATATTTTATTTTATTTTGGATTTTTGAAAAAGTTGGGGTCTCAAAGAAAGACGTTTCTAAAGAAGGAAGAAGGAAAAATATTATTTTTTTTTTGAATTTTTTTTTTTAAAATTTTGGATAGTAAAAAGGTTGAAAATAGTTTTTGGTATTTTGATTTGTCTTTTTGTTTTAATGAAAAAATAATTGGGTTCTAAAACTTTTATTTTTTTTATCTTTTATTTGTTTGAAATTTCCTAAAAAATACTCCTAAAAAAGGAATTAAAGGAAAATATTTTTTTGGATTTGTTTTGTAATATTGGGGGCCGGACCCGATGAGGTTTGTCTACATATCTCACATTCGGTGAGAATCAGACCCGCGTAGTTCTGCCAGCTTTGATGGAACCAAGGAAACATGATTTTCACTTATTTTCTTTCTTTTTTTAGACAGAGTTTCAGATTTCGAATACCTACCTCTCTCTTTTTTTGGCTTTTTTTTATTTTCTTTCATATTCTAGAAGTCGGTCAACAAACAAGCCGAAACAAATAATGTACACATAGCAGGTAAGATGCATCATGATGGTCTTTTGTTTCGGGTACACCTGTTCTAGACGGACCCAACCACATGTGTTGAGTCCCCTAAGTCAATTGCACGTGATGCAAACAAACGCACCTACTAGGGATCCGACATGAGGCTATGTTATTTTAAGTTTAAATCCTGGGGTTTACTGTTCTAGACCTGGCTTACCCGAGCGGACAGCTCGAGCCGAGAGGGGGGGGGGGGGGGGGGGGGGGGGGGGGCAGCATACCGGAAATATAGAAGCTTCACTGGCTTTGCAACTTCTCTGAACCTCGTTCTAAAATTTGGATATGACTCTAACAGAAAAGAAGTCACGCGAAGCGCACGCTTTCCAGAAGATTTAGAAGACTCAGAGAGAAGAGGGGTCTTGTAGCAGTTTATATACAGATCACAAAATATCAATGCGGTAAAAGGCGACATTTAGCACATTAGGCTCCAACACGTAAAAATCAAATAATCATGAAAGACAATCATAACAGTTATTTTAAGCTCGAATTCTTGAACCCTAAACCATAAGTTTTGGGTTCTAATCCCCAGCAGAGTCGCCAGAGCTGTCACACCTCCTTTTTCCTCCGCTAAGGGTGGATTATGGAGTTTTTTCAATTAAAGGGACATTTTCGATTTTGGGATTTATTTATTGATTTTCAGAGTCTCCACCCGAATTTTTTACGGTATTCCGGGACATCATTTATTTATTGAAATCCCAAACCGAGAAAAATTTGACTCTGTTTGAAATGTCTGCGAACCAGAAATCCGGGTAAGGAATTTTGTTATCCCTGGAGAAAGTGTTAGGCCCTCTCGAATTCTGTGGTTCTATCACGGTCGCTTAACCATTTGACCTAAATTATCTGATTATTTACATATGTTAAACCTATTGTGAATTTTAGCCTTTTTAAACTTTTTAGCCGCTTTTAACAGTTGCGGATTATTCTGAAATAAGTCACGATGGCGTGCACTTGTCGTTTTGGACACATTATAAACGTGTCACATGAAATGCACCCGCAATTTGCAACGTGTTGATTTTTATTATAGTTTGAAGTTGTGGTCGAATAGCATGAGTTGAAAACCTGAGTGTAGATTACATAATCATGACTGTGGTCACGATGACTTAATTGCTTATTTGAAGCAAAAACTATTATTTTCACAAGTTCTTTGTCTTTTCATCTTATCGATTAACCATTAACCTACTTTTTAACAAGCATTCATGAATTAGTTTGAGCTCATTCCAAACTCGTCTAGATTTTCTACTTTCATGTAGGTGAATGATTACAGACCTTCTAAGGCAGATGTAATTAGAGTGTCAAATTCAAATGGGAAGCAAAATCTATAACTTCCTCATGCACAACTGTAGAAAGCTACTATAATATCTTGAAGCAATAGATTGTGGTCCTCGTACATATTTCATATTTCTATTAATTATAATTTACACCATAAGCAAATCAAGGGCACATCGATCTAAAGGCTATGTCATTGCCAACAAACTTGAAGACGCATTGGCTATTTATGCACAAGATTTTAAATAATTTTTTCTAACACAACAAGTGTAGTAAACTTGAATTGCAATTCGATATACGTTATAATACAGTGCGCCACATTATCTGTGTGTATGTGTGCAGATGCAGAAACCAAAGGTCACTTCACTATGCTAACTTTCAGATCTACAGCAAACTAACATATAGAATTATATTTTTTTTAAAAACTCATCTTAATCACAAAAACAATCCAAAAAACTTGGACCCTAATTCTGATCTCAAACTCAAACAACATATAAACTCAAAAATTAAGCCAAGCTAAATTCAGCAATTAACAAAAGGATCGACAGTAGAGGAATTCCTCATGTAAGCTACAAAACCAAATTTCATGCTTGTTTTCCATGAATATTTAGGCTTATGTGTTCAATATAACAAACCTACTTATCGTCAATGTACAGTGACAGAGAAAATATTTCACCATATATACACAAACAAATTTCAACAAATTTATTGTATAGGGATGTCCAAACAGCGATTATGTTTCGAGATTGAGATAAATACCTCGAAGCAATAGTAGAGACAAACTTGTATAGCCAATTAAAGACGAAAGGGAAGCTGGAGCTCAGCGATGAAGCAGAAAATAGCAGCAACAAATCAGCCCGAACAGATTCAAATCAATTCTCAAAAATCCCAACAAAGACGATGAAATTAGTGTGATGCAACCCAGAAATGGATTTTAAATCTCTCTTATTGTTTCCTATTTTTAGCTTGAAGTTTTGAATTTCAGCGTGTTCTGAGATATAGTTCAAAGCAACTTTTCGTGGTGAAGGAGAAGAGAAAAAGGGCAGCGACAGTATCATGAAATCATCACCGACCGTCAACTCCGGCGACTACGATGATGGCTAATCTATGTCGTGGCTCCCATGGCAGCCGTTTTAGGACCAGATTTGAAGGTTTCAGTCACGTTCATTGTCACTCGTCACTGTTGGTCGCCACTTTCCGGCGAGACTTACCTCTTTCAGCATGATTCAATTATCTCGTCCACAGATCTGTGAGAACGATATGAGGAAGGAGGTGAGAGGAAGAGAGGTCATGGGTGGATGAACAGACCCGCAGAGTGTCTAGTCTGGCGGCTGGCCGGAGAAGGGTGAGGCAGACGAGAGAGAGGGAAAGTCCTTGACGTCTGTCTGTGTCCAAAAGAAAGAGGCGTTGGGGTCTCTCTACTAAGGTGTTGGTTTTTTTTATTAAAATTAGGTCTATTTTTTGTATCTAATTAGGTCTAGGTATAATGTCTAGCCAAATGCTAGTTTTAAAGAGAGTGAGTATTGGATTGAGCCAGGTTAGGAAAATTTTGGGTCATGCGAAATTGGCTCATCCTATTTTTAAGAAAACAGGCCCCCATTTTTCTTCAGTTTATTTTCAAACGTGGTAATTCAAATTTCCTAAATCAAATTTAATTTTTCAAAATTGAACTACTTACCTTTTCTAAATTAATTTAACTAAAAATGCATATGAAATTACTAAAGTATTTTAAGTTGTAATTTTAATGTATTAATTCTACAACTTGATAAGTAATTGATTCCTAAAAGTGCAAATTAAACCTAAGATGGCATGAAATTAAAATGTGAAATTTTTTTATGATTTTTCTATAATTTTAAAGTATTAAACATGCATGAAATGCAACTAAATAAAGAAAAACTCCTAAAATTCATAAAAAATTATTTTTTGTTTATTTTTAGGAGTAATTTCCATGTGGGATAAAAATTGGGTGCTCACAGTTAGCAACACTAGGTGCCACTTTTTTATAGAGTGGATTCAATGTTGTAGTGAGAGTATTTTTACATGACCATTTTTTTCTGCTTCGAGTTACCATGTTTAGGTTGAAGCCTTCTAACTTATTTCCTCAGTTAGTCTTTCGTTGTAGTACTTAGGGAAGACCTTCTGACTCTTATAAAGTTACGAGCTTATTACATCGTATACCCGATGGAATTCTTGATGTTGGTATTCACCTATAATTATCCGTAGTTCTTACCTCCACGCCCTTGTGCTTGTAAGGTTGCTTGTGAACTGATATTTTTACTTTCTTCCCAGTTGCACTATCATTTAATTCCATAACATTCATACGATACCTTTAACTAACCCAACTCCTAGCTGAATATTTCTCAAGGGTCCCGATGTCATATCTGTGAGATTGAATTCTCCATGTTGGGATTCACTATGTTTATATTGCATGATCTGTTGATTTGTCTGTAACCTCTTGTCTAGCCATGTCTAGGCTCTTCCTGAATCAACTACTAACTACTCGCTTCCCATTCTCTTATAAATATTTTGCGTAATCTTTCTTGGGTTATTTCCTTTGTCTTAACATACCTCTCACACTAGCTCCTTATTTATAAATAACATCCCGGGCAAGAATCCTTACTTCCTTTCCTTGGCGTCGTGTTTGCATAATGTTCTGGAATTGTAGCATATCTGTAGGATTTGAATAAGTGCAATCTCATCCCTTTCTTATTTTTATTGCATTCTTTCCTTACCATTCCGTATCTACTAGAACCACTTAATTCTGACTTAATGCTACATCACTTCATATTCTCCCCGTTAGGGGAGTACTAAGAGTTAAAGCTACTGCGATCTACCTATAGCTGTTTTACCTCTTTATCTTTGGCGTCTTTTCCCATCATTGATGACCCTTACTTGCCTTTGTGGTAATCCTTCTGTACCAAGGATAATAGAATTCCTTACTCGCGAAGGTGACACTTAGTGTAACTGGCACATACAATCCCTTAAGCTTAACTTTGCTCACATTGCTTGCTTTAGGGAAGCATATTCCTGAATGACCATTTTCTAAATTTCTCGTGAATCTTCTTTTGTTGTCCATTCTATTATTGCCGAACGCAATCAGAAATTCTCATGATGCCGACCATTATCAAATCACTCAGTCCCTAATTCATGTTTAGTTTATCATGTTCACCAGTCCATCCTGGTCTCAATTACTCCGGGGTCTAGCTTTTCCTTCTTGTAGTCGCGTTGGATTCACGAACTTATTTTTCAAAATGAGGATATGACTTTATGGCCTAAACGCTTTTGTTGTCTCAAGGCCTATCACCTCTAGTCTTTTCCTTCACTTGACTGTAGACTCTGTAATACTGTCTTTTTTTTTCTACCGTGGTCATCCATGTATCACAACTTACTCATAATGTTTCATTAACTCTCTTCTTATTTCCCTGTTAACATCTCTGTCTATCACTGTATTCTGAAAGCTTCAACAAGACATTCTCCCCTTGATCCATCCACTGGCTCTTCGGGTTGCCTAACATTCTTTCTAACTAGGGACGGGAGCCAAACTAAGGTGATATTTATCCCTTCAAGGCTTCCAATGCCTATCTTTGTAGTACTCATATCTAGCTTTACTATTTTAGAGTGCACCGTCTGGGCGTCCCGCAAGGAGAATTATTACCATGTTTGTAATATCCTTCGAAAATGTCAACTAACGCTAACAATCCATCCAACATTTTGGGTTACTTTAACCCCAGTTGGATCTTATCCCGTTCTTTTCTTAAACTATATCTCTTGGCTCTCATGGAGCATAACTATGATGGGTGTGACTAATTGTACATACCTCTGTTACAATTGAAGGTAACTCAAAAGGCTTATATTCCTCTACCTGAATTGTAAATACTGAGAATCTTCATTAACTGGGCGCCTCGTATCCTTCTTCATCTTGCTTCTTTTACTTGTTGAACATTGTATCTATCTTCTGAATCTCTCATTGCCTTTCACCATAGGGGTGGATAGATATTCCTGCCTTAAGGCTCTTTATCAAGAGGCTTACACGTCTTAGTACACACATGATCTACTGAAGACCTTACATTTACTCATAATAAACATCATGAGAAATCGAGTTCCTCTGACTCAACTCTTCCATAGCCACATTCATCTCATACCAACCGTTTTTATGGATGTACGAATCATCGTATTATGAATAAGATAGAGTTTAGAAAATTGAGTTCTTACAACTAAGCTCTACCACACGATCTAGAGTAAAAAGAAAGAGTGACAATCTTAAATGCCCTGTAGCCTCCTGTTAAGTTTGGTACACAACACCCCCATAAACAAGACTCTGCTAGAAACAGCTTGTAGACTCCCTAGGACAGAACTGCTCTGATACCACTTTGTCACGACCCAAACCGATGGGCCGCGATGGGCACCCGATGCCTTACTCAATTGAGTACCAATGTAGCGCATCTTTCTCATTACTTCAAAATGGATAAATGGGCCATAAGGGCTGTATGAGGTAATAAGAATAAAACATGAGGGAACACTCGACATTAAACGACCCAACTTGATATACTGACTTATACATATGAAGTACGGGCCTATAAGGCAAAAATAGCCACTCGTATACTGAACATAGGCCGACAAGGCCATACAATCTTACATATACATGACATATGTCTACAAGCCTTTATGAGTACATAAATGACATAAGGCCAAGACAGGGCCCCGACATACCAGTAAATACATGTCTAAATCATACTAACCAAATAAGCAACTCCGGAGCAAATGGGGTGCACCAACATCTCTCTCTGAGCTGATAGCCTACTTAGAGGACTCTCAACCTGTCTATCGATACATGCGGGCATGAAACGCAACGTCCCCAGGCAAAAGTGACCTCAGTACATATGATGTACCGAGTATGTAAGGAATGAAAATCCACAAACAATAGTCATGAGAGAAACATGGATTAAAAGACTCGACATGTATATCTGAATAGCTCTGTGAATCATTTAATATTATAATGTCATGCATATGCGTATAAATGTCATACCATGCATGGGTATATGCGTTCATTATATCAACAAGCCTCTGAGGGCATCCCATCATATCATCACAACCACTTTGGGTAAATCATCAATGTATACCAGCTGATCAGGTGGTTGTGCATATATAACGCCGTAACCTTTTTCCATATCCCATATATAAATACATATATACATATATACGCGTATATAACGTCATCTGGTCATGGGTCAATATATATGTATAAATGAATGCAATGCATGAGAAGTACGTAAATAAAATCTCTCAGAATTTCATAAGACCATTATACCTCTGATTAATATCATAAAACAAACTTTATCAACTTACATATTTTCTGAGACCCATGAACGGACGACAGAATAATAAGACATATGGGAATTCAAAAACATAGGCATCTCTAATACTTCTATGAATAGAGTTATTTATGAAAGTTGTGCATTTGCTCGTTTCGTTTTTGTCTTATAGATCATGCCAAAAGGAAAGACGGGATAGTCTTAACATACCTGAGCCGATTCTGTTGACAAATCCTCTAACACGCGTCAATTGCGACAACACATAACGGCGGATCAAAGTAGGAGAAAATTCATATGATATTCTTATGAAATATTATACCGAGATCCCTTAGAATTGCAAGTCACGTTGCTATTACATTGTAGGGGTTCATAATAATTCTTTTGAGAATTTCCATCCGTTATTTTGTTAAATCTCTAACCCATCTCCCTTTAATGAATTAAGGAGATTGACTTTTATGTTATTGAGTGGGCCCCAATTTAGGAGATGACTTGGCAACAAAGTCTTCAAAATTTTCCACCTTATTATATGACCTTAAGAGTTACACTTACGTAATGGCCTTTGCTGCCATGTTTAAGCTCCTTAAGCTTATTCATAATCTTAGTGAATTATCCACAAATCTCTTGATTAGCTTGTTAGTTTTTCATTAATCAATAATTAACCAATTACCCATAAAATTAAAAATTATTTAAAATTACTTAAAATACTACTCACTTTCAATATACCTTATACACATCACTATCATGGTCATGTTGTATCTTGTATGACATAACTCCATAAATACGTGGTATTATAGCTTGGACTATATTTTATCTAAAAATGTCAAACTTCGAAGAAGCTCATTTCTTCGATTTGATTACCCTCTAACCTTCACGAATTTACTTATCACTTATTTGAAATAGCATAATACTAATAATCCAAAAATAATCTCATTCCCGAGCTACGTTGATAAAACTTTAACGTACAAAAATTCGGGATGTAGCATCTCATTTCCGAGCTTATCAATTCATTTATGGCGTACTTTCACGTACGAAAATATGGGGTGTAACAGATATTCCTGTCTTAGGACTCCTTATCAAAAGGTTTACACATCTTAGTACACACATGATCTACTGAAGACCTTACATTACTCATCATAACCATGCATAAATATTTGAGTTCCTCTAACTCAACTCTTTCACAGCCACATGCAATCTTTTACCAACCGTCTTTCTAGACGTAGGCATCGTCATATTATGAATAAGATAGAATTTAGGAAATTGAGTTCTTACGACTGAGCTCTACCACACAATCTAGAGCAAGAAGAAAGAGTGACAGTCATAAATGCCCTGTAGCCTCCTGCTTATAAGTGTGGTGCATGACACACCCATAAACAAGACTCTACCAGACACGGCTTGTAGACTCCCTAGGACAGAACTGCTCTGATACCACTTTTGTCACGACCCAAACCGAAGGGCCACGACGGGCAGCCAGTACCTTACTTAGCCGAGTACCAACGTAACATATCTTTCCATCGTACTATCATGGGTAAATCGGACAAAAAGGCCATCATAAGATAACCAGAATAAAAAATAAGTTCATGCTAGACATAGGATGATCCAACATTATATAGAAATGTATACATGTGACATACGCCTATAAGGCCTACATGATTATTTGTACACTCAAAACATAGGCCGACAAGGCCATACAAGTATCCATACACATGACATCTATCTACAAGCCTCTAAGAGTATATAAACATCATAAAGGTCGGGACGGGGCCCCGCCATACTAGTCAATATATGTCCAAATCTTACTTACCAAATACGTAGTTCAGAGCAAGTGAAGTGCACCAACACCTTCCGCTTAGCTGATATACTACTATGTGGACTCTCAACCTGTCTATAAGGACCTGCGGGCATGAAAAGCAGCGTCCCCAGGAAAACAAGGACGTCAATACGAATAAAGTACCGAGAAGTTTAGGTAAAAAAGCATAAATATGAACTATAATGTAAAGAGAGGTAGAGAAGATACAACCTGTAACATTTGAGTGCCTCTATGGGCATCATCATTATCATATCGTACCCAGTCTCGAAGAGGACTCGGTAAAAACGTTCCCGACCATCATAAGGCTCGGTAGAATCCTACCCGGCCACGTGGAGCTCGGTAAAACCCAACTGATGAGTGGTTGCATAATATGTGTCGTACCCGACCGGCTATAGCGCAGCTCACTAGAGTAAAATATATACTATATATAATGCATGTTGGACTCATGGGATCGTGCTCTAAACCTTTCAGAATGACGTAAGGTAGTTGCAACTTCGATTAACATTATGGAAATCATACCATCAATATGAACTTCACTAGGACTCAAGGATCATACATACTTTCTTAGAATATCTTTGTAAGGAAAGAACAACATGGACAATGTTAGTTGCTAGGAGTAGATTCATTATGAAATAGCGTATCGTTTATGTTCGATTCACTTTATATCATGCCAAAAGAATGAAGGAAGAGCCTAAACATACCTTTGCAATCTTGTCTCCAGTCGTCAACCAAGCTCAATATGATCTTCTTACGCCTACAATGAGTAACCCGACATCGTCATCATCATATAAGAATTGTATCTCTCATATTTCGAAACCAATATTCTACAAGAAAATGGACAACACCTACCCTGTTTTAACTACATCCCATATGTTACAAAAACGCACAAAACATCCCAAACAACAAAAATATAATTCACAATAAGTACTCATATTAGCTCAACAATCATTTTGAGCGGCAAGCTCGATCGAAATCCGTCTAACCCATATCACCCCTTATAGACTTCTTACATTAACTTAACAACATCATTAATACGATAATGAAGTAATTAATTAATTGTTCCATCCTTATATCATATATTTATAACAAAGAAAACAATCCACAACTCCAACTTTCTTCAATTAGCAACTTTCTTCACTAGTTCATGTCTAGTCCAACCATTTAACTTAATCCAAATCAAGATAACCTTAAGCACATGCAGCAACACAATACACATACCTCCTACAGTACCTTCAAGATAAAACCCAAGTTATATTTAGCTTACAACATCCCTCAATGGCAATACAACACCATAGAAGTGACTTGAGCTAATCCAAGTATTATCTTGTAGTTTATCATCCAAAAAACATAACCATCATACAAGAAAGATTAAGAAAAATTAGTAGGATGTTATACTCACCTTATCCAGTAGCAATAACTTCAAAATTTCAGAAAAACACAACCCACAAAAATAGTCCACAACAAATCGAATAACTCGAACTCACGACTTCCGATCACCGTCCCGTAAGTTCTAACTATTAGAAAATGAATTTATCAACCTTCCTTGATATTTAAAGCTTAAATAAAGAAGGTAGATGTTTTCTTAACAATGAATTACCTTCAAAAACTCAAACTACAAAGAAAAAGAGAGGCAATATAGCGATACGTACATCGTTGGGATCGTTCTAGTGTTATCGCATCTTGATTTCGTACCCCAAATGTTAATACTCTTTAATACCTTTGAAGAGAGATTACGATAAGTTTAGGGGTGTTCTCTGGTTGTTTTCCATGGATCAATGAAGAGAAAAAAATGACATAGGGATTATATATCAACTTTAGAAAAGTCAAAGAGGTGCTAGCTTGGCACCCTTTCATTGGCCCATCTTTAGATGCTTATATCCTTTTATCCGGATGTCGTATGAATGAAAGGTTACGAGAGTTAGAAATTACATTCCAAGATATTAAATGTGGTATATAATATGTCCCAATAAGACATCATATAACACAAGAAATGTATTGCTCAAAAAGCTGTAGTGACACACCTAATTGTCACTTATGATGTCCGCGTTGTCTCACGAAACTACAAATATCTCTCTACTCCTATGTCGTATCGATGAACGGTTTAATACGTTATAAAATAGAATCGTAGGTCTTCCGTTTTCTTGGTAGATAATCCCTTAAGTTCAAGTATATTGGGAGAAAAGCTCAGCTATATTTGACCTAAATTTCAGCATAGTTATGAATGTAACTTGTGATGATCTTTGCCAACTTTTGTTCCACAACTCGCTTGACTTAAAAACATAACACACGACTATCATAACACAAAAAGTAACTCATAACATAACCTCCTTATCATTTTGAGCACCCTAGTATCACCCCAAAAGTACATGTTATAACATTCCCAACTTGTCGACTTGCGACGAAACTTATTTTCTTCAATTGGTTTAGCTTCTAAGCCTTCCAACCCTCTTGGTACTTGCAGTCCATGATCTTAAGTATTTTCAACCTCCATGGTAACATGATTAACTTACTTTTTGTACTTTCAGAGATGATCTCATTTCAAATCTTACGTCAATTGACTTACGACGTACTTTCACATACGAAACTATGGGGTATAACAATTAATTTAATGATATTAATCAGAGGTATAATGGTCTTATGACAATTTTGAGAGATTTTATTGACGTACTTATCATACTTTGAATTCATGTACATTGATACATGACCCGATGGCGTTATATACGCGTATATATATATATGCGATATGGGAAAAGGTTACGACGTTATATCTGCACCACTACTGATCAACTGGTATACATTGATGATTTTCCCACAGTGGCCGAGATGATATGATGGGATTCCCTCAGGGGCTTGATGATGTTATGAACTCATATAACCATGCATAGTATGAAATTTATACGATTAAATGATTCTCAAATCTATTCAGAGTTACATGTTGAGTTTCACTTGATATTTCTCTCATGTATATTACTTACTAATTTTCATTCCTTACATACTTTGTATATTATTTGTACTGACCTCTCGTTTGCCTAGGGACGCTGAATTCCATGCCCGCAGGTCCCGATAGAAAGGTTGAGAGTCCTCCAAGTAGGCTATCAGCTTAGCAGAAGATGTTGGTGCGCTCTATTTGCTTTGGAGTTGCTTATTTGGTCAGTATGATTCGGACGTGTATTGTTTAGTATGGAGGGACCCTATCCCGACCTTTATGGTATTTATCTACTCTTAGAGGCTTGTAGACATATGTCATATACGTAAAGGATTGTATGGCCTTGTCGTCTATGTTTAGTGTACGGGTGATAATTTTGGTCTGATAGGCCCACATGTCTTATGTATAAGATGGTATTAAATATTTTATTCTAGTTATCCTACGACAGCCTTTCTGTCTCATTTACCAATGATAGCATGATACGAAAAGATACATTATTTTGGTATTCAGTTGAGTAAGGTACCGAGTGCCCATCGCGGCCCATAGGTTTGGGTCGTGACAAAAGTGGTATCAGAGCAGTTTTGTCCTAGGGAGTCTACAAGCCGTGTCTAGTAGAGTCTTGTTTATGGGTATGTTGTGCACCACACTTATAAGCAGAAGGCTGCAGGGCATTTATGATTGTTACTCTTTCTTCTTACTCTATATTGTGTGGTAGAGCTCAGTCAAAGGAATTCAAATTCATAAACTCTATTTTATTCATAATACAACGATACCTACAACCTGGAAAGATTGTTGGTAAGAGATTGCATGTGGATGTGGAAGAGTTGAATCAAAGGAACTCGATTTTTGCATAATTCTTATGATGAGTAAATGTAAGATCATCAGCTGATCATGTGTGTACTAAGACGTGTAAGCTTCTTGTTAAGGAGCCCTACGACATGAATATCTATCCCTCCATATGGTAAAAAGCAACAGGAGAATCAGAAGGTACAAGTTTCAACAAGTAAAAGAAGTAAGGTGAAGAAGGGTACGAGGTACCCAGTTAGTGAAGATGATCATTATCTACAATTCAAGAAGAGAGATATAAGCATTTTGAGTTACATTCAACAATAACAGAGTTATGTACAATCGGCCACACCCATCTCAAATATGCCCTATGGAAGCTAACATATGTGATTTAAGAGAAGGACGGGATATCAGGATCCGACTAGGGTTAAAGAAACCAAAATCGTGGATGGATTGCTTGCGTTAGTTGACATTTCCAAAGGATATTGCAAATGTGCTGTGATGACCCAAAAGGTCATCCTAAGTAATTCTAGCTAAATCTGTGTTTTGAGGCCCTGAAATCCTCCGTTAATCTCACCTCGATATGCGTGCGCATCCCGGGCGTGTAGCCGGGAAGTCTTTATGTTGAAATTTGATGAAAATGGAATTTTATGATAATTAAATGAATAAAGTTGACTTTGGTCAACATTTTTAGTAAACGGACCTGGACCCGTGATGTGACGGTCCCGGAGGGTCAGTAGGAAAATATGGGACTTGGGCGTATGTCCGGAATCGAATTCCAAGGTCCCAAGCCCGATAAATGAATTTTTAAAGAAAATTGTTTTCTAAAAATAATAAAGGATTTTGAAAAGGAATAATTATGTGAAAACTGTGTTACCGGGCCCGTACTATGGTTCCGAAGCCCGGAACAGGTTTATTATATGTTATTGGTCTTATCTGTAAAATTTGGTGCAAAACATACTTGGAATGACGTGTTTCGGATCAAAATTGGAAAAGTTAAGCTTTATGAAGTTTTAAGAAAATTCTATGAGTTGTAAGGTTTAATTCCTTGTTTTTGATGATATTTTGGTTATTTAAAAGCTGGAATAAGTCCGTAGGATGTTTTGAGAGTTGTGTATGTTTTTGGGGTTGAGCCCCGAGGGCTCGGGTGAGTTTCGGGTAGCTAACGGGGTGTAAAAGTCATGAAAAATCTGGTGTTTCTCCTGTTTCTAGTGTCAGGCTTTTTCTTCAGTGCGATCGCATATGCATCTCCGCGATCGCACAACATTAGGTTGGTGGGGGCAAAGTTTACTCTATGCGATCGCGTAGAGTTGTCCGCGATCACATAGTGTGTAGGTGTGATAGGGTGGAGGCTGGGTAGTTACTTAGTGTGATCGCACTGGCCTTGTCCGCGATCGCAGTAGTGTAGGTCCATGCTTCACTGCGGTCGCAGCCCTTGCCCTGCGGTCTCACCTCAGATGATCCCTGACCCTATGTGATCGCACTCCCTTATCCGCGATCGCATATAGTTATTTCGCCCAGCTATAATTTTAACCCCAAAACAGAATTCAACACGGGAATATCATATTTTCAACCTTCTTCTTCTCCTCCTACCCCCATTGACGATCTTCAAGCTAATTTCCCTCCATTAACACTTGGGTAAGTGATCCTAACACTAATTTCTTTACTTTTCTTCCATAATCACTAGAATCTAGGCCTAAAATCCTAAAATCAAAGTAGAAATTAGGGGTTTTGGGTAGAGTTAGGGCTTATGGGGTTTTGGGTAATTCAACCTCAATTTGGGGTCGGATTTCAAAACAAATCATATATTTGAACTCGTGGGGGTATGGGTGATCGGGTTTTGGTCCGAGCCTCGTGTTTGGACCAAG
>ML244100.1:142854-179305 GCA_005239495.1 Nicotiana undulata | reverse complement strand
GTTACTATATTTGACAACGATCGCTTACATTCTTTTAAGGTGTAAATTGAGCGTATCAGATATATATTTTGAATTTTTGGATCGGGTTATACGTATTATTAAGGCTATTGCTAATTAATGCATCTGCTTCTTCTGTGTTCTGTGCTAATACAAACATCTCTTTGCTTTTCATCTCTTTTATTAGCATTGCATCTCTAAGAAAATATTTGTTACGAGGTTCGAGTTGTTATGCCTCCAAGTTGCAAAACTCATACTTATATTTTCTATGTAAAAGAGGTAATACATCAAGAAAAATTCATGTTTCTGCAATTATGAGGGTACTATTGTATTGGTAAAAAAGAGCTTCACACGTGTAATAATTGTGATAACTCAGCAATCTATGTGGAACAATGAAAACGTGACAACTGGACGAAACTTCATGAAGAGGTACGAGGCAAAGAGGCACGAAATAACATACCCACGGGAAAATCGGATACGAGAATCTTAACCTAATTGAGAAGATGAAGAGACACGGGCAGGATGAATCCAAGCAGAATAAAGGGCAGATTCAGAGATCTTCAATTAATGAGCCAAACGTTAAATAACCTTGACGCAACAGTTACAGTTAATCATTGTAATGTCGCCATTATTAGTCATTAGTGCTCAATTACTGAAAAGGGTAGACGTATATTAAGAAATTCCCTATATAAGGGAGTAAAATATAACTTTTAAGGACACATTCGAACTACTATTGTAATATACTTATTTTTTGCGCATCTTACTGCTTTCCAATTACAAATTTACTTACAATTATTAGCTTATTCTTTAGCTATCAGAAACCCGTGTTCTTCTTAAAATAGTTTTGGCAAAGAATCTAATTCTTTGGTTAAACAAATTAGTCCCGTTACCGGAAATCTAATAATCTTTGTTTACTTTCAAACTACATTCTCTAAATTATGTCGAACGCCAATGAAAACGATCAACAGAGAATTGGAACTCCAGGTCCATCACCTTCAGGAACCCCACGGGGCTCAAGGGAGCATTCCCTAGATAGATCCACGGATCAAAACAATAATAATAACGCAAATGAACAAACAGGAGAACAAGATCAGGTGAAGGAAATGGTTGGTGAATATGTGACTCAAGCTTTACAAGCTTTCATGAGAGGATTACCAGCTGCATCACCTACGCCACCTCCTAACAACACCGTAACTGTGGAGAACCCACAATCTGGGTTAGCAAACACAGGAAGCGTAGGCGCTCTAAATGAGTCCCTTGAAGTGAGACCATGTATGTCCAATAACCCAGAATTACAATCTTTATTACTAACCTTACAGAAACAGGTGAAGGAACAAAACGATCGGATTGACCAAATCCCTGGAGTACCACCTGTCATTAAAGGCATTGATATTGATAGATATTCTCAACAACCTTGGAAGCCAAGTGCAGCACCCTTGCCTATCCCCAAAAAATTTAAAATGCCTGATATTCCCAAGTATGACGGGACAACCGATCCACGTGATCATGTAACTGCTTTTACCACTGGAGTAAAAGGCAACGACCTAACTAAACAAGAAATTGAGTCAGTCCTAGTCAAGAAGTTCGGAGAAACACTCACCAAAGGAGAATTAACATGGTATTCCCTTCTACCCGAAAATTCTACTGAATCTTTTGTTGAGCTTGCAGATTCTTTTATAAAAGCGCATTCCGGTGCGCATAAAGTCGATAAAGAATGGAAGACATATTCAAAATAAAACAAGGAGACGCAGAGTTGCTTCATGAATTTGTAGACAGGTTTCAACGAGAAAGAATACTGCTACCAAGGGTACCTGACAACTGGGCAGCCATGGCATTTGCAAGCAATTTAAATGATAGAAGTTCTGAAGCCACGAGGAGACTCAAGGAAAGCTTGAGGGAATTCCCAACCACAACATGGAACGACATCTATAACAGGTTTAGCACTAAGCTACGAATAGAAGAAGACACCATTGCTCAATCAAAAGCTGAAGATCGAACCAGTTCCAGACGCTCTGAACCAGAAAAGAGAACAAGTAAAAATAGGTACGACCCTTATATGGGACCTTCGGGGCGAGAAACTCATCCCAGGTTTGAAAATGCCCAGTCAGAATACAGACCATCAAATAGAGATGCAGGCTCATCCTCATCAAGATCCAGAAAGGATCGCGATGAACAAAACAGAGGTAGTACAAGAATTGGAGACCACAACTTTAATGTAAGTACTTCTGAACTAATCACAGTACTGAGAAATATGGGCGATAAAGTTTGTTGGCCCAAAAAAATAAGGTCAAACCCAAATATAAGGAATCCAGACTTCTGGTGTGAATTCCATAACGATCATGGACAAAGAACGTCGGATTGCAAATTTTGCAAGGTGAGGTAGAACAATTATTAAAACAGGGCTATCTAACAGAATTGTTTAGTGAAAAAGGTAAGCAGGCATATATGAAGAACAATCATGAGCCCCCAAAAACACCATCTCCAAAACGAACGGTCAACGTGATACATGGAGGTGAGGAGGTGAACAGAGTAATCTGCAAAAGAACCTAAAAATTCACAATTACACACGGGAAGCGGATTCGTGAAGAATTAGAAGCAGACAATATATCATTCGACGATGCAGATATCAATGGATTAATGCTTCCACACAACTACGCATTGGTAATATCCATATTTATACATGACACTAACGTAAAAAGAGTGTTGATTGATCCAGGTAGCTCAGTCAACATCATTTTGTCGAGAGTTGTGGGAGAAATGCTAATGGAGGATTAAGTAATCCCAAAAGCATGAGCCGTATCTGGGTTTGAAAACTCTACGGTTATAACAAAAGGGGAAATTGATCTTAGCACCTATGCAGAGAGAGTAATAAAAAATACTAGATTCAAAGTCATCGATATTGACATGGCCTATAACGTAATCATGGGGAGACCATGGATCCATGACATGAAAGATGTTTCATCTACCTTACATCAGGTAATTAAGTTCCCTTATGAATGGGGAATTCAACAGATTCGAGGCGATCAGAAAACCTCAAGGAATATAAATTCTGTAGCATACTCTAACAAAAATAAAGAAGCAGAGAAATCAAAAGACGAAAGATCCGTTCAAGCAGGTGCGGAAACAACTATTGTTCAAACAGGTACGGAAGCAACTGTTAATCAGACAGGTACAGGAGAAACTGTTGTTCAAATAGGTGCGGAAGAAGGTAACCACGGGAAGGTGAACCAAGTCACCTCAGAATAAGTATCAAAACATGCGGACATGGATTCCATACCTGATGTCATTCAGGAACCAGAAGAGGACGAGCATATCAAAACGACTACGGAGGAGCTCGAAGCTGTTCCACTATTTGAGCAGAAGCCCGAACAAAAAGTCGACATAGGCACGAGGCTAATCCCCAGCAAAAAAGGTAAGTTAATTGAATATTTAAAGGATAACGCAGATTGCTTTGCTTGGTCACATTCAGACATGACAGGTATTTCTCCGGAAGTGATGACTCATAAACTAAATGAAGATCCATCCTCCGTGCCTGTCAAGCAAAAGAAAAGAAAGCAAGGACCATTCAAGAACCAAGTGATCGACGAAGAGGTATAGAAACTCTTGAAAATTGGTTCGATACGTGAGGTAAAATATCCTAATTGGTTAGCAAATACTGTAGTGGTGCCCAAAAAGGATGGTAAATGGAGGGTATGCGTAGACTACACTGATTTAAATAAAGCATGCCCTAAAGACTCATTTTCATTATGGCACATAGATCAAATGATTGATGCCACTGCAGGTCATGAATTATTGAGCTTTCTAGATGCGTACTCTGGTTATAATCAGATTAAAATGAATCCCTCAGACGAGGAAAAAACTTCCTTTATTACAAACAGGGGGACTTACTGTTATAAGGTCATGCCTTTTGGCCTGAAAAATGTCGTATCAAAGGTTGGTGACCAAGATGTTCCAAGAACATCTAGGGAAAACGATGGAGGTATACATTGATGACATGCTGGTAAAATCAACACAAGCGAAAGATCACTTCCAACATCTTTCAATTACCTTCGAAATTCTTCGCAGGTATAACATAAAACTAAATCCAGAAAAATGCGCCTTTGGCGTAGAATCGGGTAAGTTTTTGGGTTTCCTTGTATCAAATAGAGGAATAGAGGTAAATCTTGCTCAAATTAAAGATGTTAATGAGATACCTAATGTACTTACGAGAAAAAAGGAAGTTCAACGACTAATAGCAAGAATTGCAGCCTTAGGAAGATTTATTTCCAGGTCTTCGGAGAAGAGTTTTAAATTCTTTTCAGTTCTTAAAAAGAAGAATCAGTTCGAATGGACTGAGGAATTTCAACAGGATCTCAAAGATCTGAAGGCCTATCTATCAAAACCCTCGTTGCTATCTAAGCCAAAAGAGGGGGATAGGTTGTATGTCTATCTTGTCGTTGCAGAAATGGTCGTAAGTGCAGTACTGATAAGAGAAGAAAAAGGTAAACTATCTCCAATTTATTATGTAAGCAAGTCTTTATTAGATGTTGAAACTAGATACCCACATCTAGAAAAATTAGCCTTAGCTCTAATCATGGAAGCTAGAAAATTAAGGCCATACTTCAGTGTCATCCAATCACTGTTGTGACCTCATACCCGTTGAGAAATATTTTGCATAAACAAGAACTATCAGGAAGATTATCTAAATGGGCAATAGAATTAAGCGAGCATGACATAATATATCAACCCAGGACTGTAATAAAATCCCAATTTTTTGTTGATTACGTTGCTGATTTTAATACTAGCATAATCCCTGAAGTGGAAAAAGAGTTACAACTCTTTAATGGGGCTAATCCAGGAATATGGACCCTATTTACTGACGGCTCCTCTAATGTGAAAGGAGCTAGTTTAGGAATTGTTTTAATATCACCTACAGGTGAAAATATACGACAAGCTATTAAATGTTATCCCATAACTAACAACGAAGCAGAGTACGAAGCTGCCATTGCAGGGCTTGAACTGGAACGAGAGCTCTCAATCGAGCAAATCGTGATCAAAAGTGACTCTCAACTAGTGGTGAACCAAATGTAGGGGACTTACACTGCTAGAGAGGCTCGGATGCAACAATACCTGGAAAGGCACAAGACATGGTAAGACAATTCCAGTCATGGAAAGTTATGAAAATACCCAGGGAGAAAAATGCAGAAGCGGATGCATTAGCTAACCTCACAGCAGTTGCGGAAGTGAAAAATAAAGACAATGCAATTGTCATACACCTATTTCATTCAGCAATCGATCAGGATAAAAATGAGGTAACATTTAACCATTTAACCTGGGATTGAAGAAACAAAATTTTAAACTTTTTGCAGAATGGCATCGTACCCGAGGACAAGAAAGCAGCTCAAGCGCTTCGCCAAAAAGCTGCACGGTACTGCCTCATTCGTGACACATTATATCGCAAAATATTTGGGGGTCCCTTAGCTAAGTGCCTCGGACCCAATCAAACAGAGTTCGTTATGAAGGAGGTGCACGAAATACACTGCGGAAATCACTCAGGAGCAAGATCCTTAGTTAAAACCCTAATCAGAGCAGGGTATTATTGGCCCAAAATGGAAGAAGAGGCTGAGAGTTTCGTGGCTAAATGAAACAAATGTCAACAGTTCCCTAATAACATGCATCGACCAGTGGATCTACTTCACCCAGTAATATCGCCATGGCCATTCATGAAATGGGGTATGGACAGAGTGGGACCCCTTCCCCCAGCTAAAGGAAAGGTACGGTTCTACTCGTATTAGTTGATTATTTCACAAAGTGGGTGGAGGCAGAAGCTTTTAACAGGTGCGAGAAAAAGAAGTGAAGAGCTTCATATGGCGAAATATAATATGCCGCTTTGGAATATCGAAAGAAATCGCATGTGACAATGGCCCACAATTCATAGGCTCACAAATCACAGAATTCTTCGAAAGTTGGCAAATCAAAAGAATCACTTCATCACCATATCACCCCGTAGCTAATGGGCAAGATAAGTCAAACAACAAAGTCATCGTTAACAACCTGAAGAAACGGTTGGAAAGAGCTAAGGGAAACTGGCCAAACGAACTACCAGCGGTATTATGGGCTTACAAGACTACTGCAAAAACAGCTACGGGAGAGACTCCATTCGCGCTTGTTTAGGGAGCAGAAGATTTAATACCCGTGGAAATTGGCGAACCAAGAATAAGGTTCACAACAGCAACGGAAGAAACGAACAACGACGAGTTGAAGACCAACCTGGATTTTCTCGAACAGAGAAGAGAAGTTGCACTAATACGTATGGCAGCCCAAAAACAAATTATAGAGCGATACTACAACAGAAAAACTCATCTCAGATATTTCAAAATCGAGGACTTCGTCCTCAAGAAAGTCTTCCAATCAACGAAGGAAGTTGGTGCAGGAAAACTAAATCCAAATTGGGGGGGACCTTACAAAGTCTGTGGCATTGCTGGAAAGGGTGCTTATGAGCTCGAGGCTATGGACGAAAGAATCCTACCAACTAGTTGGAATGATGTTCATCTAAAGAAGTAATACTTCAAAGTAAAAGGAATACCCCCGGTCAGGTATCATTACGTTCGATTTTACTTTTGTACAGTTAAAATTATACTAACCGTTTTAGATGATAGACAAAAAGCTAACCCATCACCAGATGATGATATTAGACCTGCAAAGACACGAGGAAGTAACTGAATTCCCGGTCTAGGGTTACAACTTTAGATGATGGACGTTTTAAAGGGTTAAGCACTCATCATCTAAAAACTATATACCTTCGAGTCCCGTATGTTTATCCTTTTCAGAAAAAGGGCCACAAGGAAGGAATAGTCAAGTGCTCGAGATTTCATCCTTCAAAGCTCAAACACTTGGGGGACTATACAGTATGGAGGGAAAAGATGAAGAAAAGAAGACTATCAAAAAGTCAAAGCTCAAGCCTAAAGATCCATCTTCCCAACAAGTCAAGTACTATGAGCAGAATCAAAAAGAGCCAAAGACTCAAAATACAAAGCCTGATTCAAGAACCTTCAAAAACATATTCGTAAATGTAAACGAATATTTTAAATACATATTCATAACTATAAACGAATGTTCAGGTTAAAGGCAGAATATTAGTTACGGGTAGAAATGCACATCGTTGTACTTATTCAAAAACTGTTGTAATAGAAAACAATTATGGATGAAAGATCGTTATCCTTGTACTTACTAAAAAACTATTATAAACGAAAATAGTTATCCCCTTGTACTAATTCAAAAAACTGTTACAAAAGAAAAACAGTTACGAGTGCAAGTTTATATCAAATCTGTTAAAAGAAAACAGTTGCAAAATGAGTTATAGATGATACACAAACACATGTGAAATGTTATGAAAGTTCAATGTAAAAACTTTTTTCAAAACATTGTTAAAGAAAAACATGTGAAAATTCCTATCTCTCTTTTGTATATTTACACCATTATGAAGTTAAGACGTCTTCTTCATTAAGTGTCGATCAAAAAGGGCCCTCTTTCATAAACTGTGCCTATTACGAAAAGGTATGAATAATTTGAGCATTTTATAAATGCAAAACTCATAGGTAAACCGAAAACCTCAAGAATAAAGCATGCAAAAACTTAAAGAGTGAAAGAAAAACTCAAAGAAAACTAAAGTCATGATGATATTGATATTGATATACTAACGGCAAAATAAACTAAGTTTTAACTTAGCCGTATTAATTTTTACATTGGTTTCCCCTAAGTTGTCAGTTGGGGACTTACGAAGGATCCAAACTTTACCCCCGATGGGACTAGGGGTAACCACCAACTTATACAAATAAAAAAAAGAGGGAGAACCAAGTTCTTAAACTTTTTTAGATGGAGGGTTGTCTTCACTGACAGAAGGAGCAGATTGAGATTGCGAGACACGAGAAGAAGGGACCTCAACCTCTGGGGAAGAAAGATTTCGACTTTGCTGAGACTTCTCAATGGTCTCTTTGGTTTTAGAAATTTTGGCTTCCAAGTCAAAACCCTCTTGGCCCATTTCCGCCAATGTGTTAGACGAGAGTTCAGATAAGCCCAACTGACATCGACGACTGCTTTTTCTTCAAGAGCTTCATAATATTTCTCCCACAGTTCAACTTCAGCTCTTAACTCATCCCTTTCAGCCACGGCAACATCATGGGAGGCCTTTAAAGGAGCGAGGGACCTTTCCAGAAACTGGACCTTCTCCAAAGAGTTACAGAGATCTTCCTGAGTTTGAGTGAGTGATTGAACAAGTTCACTAGAATACTCCTCCTTCTGATCCAATAAGGCCTTCAGGATCCTAGTCTCCTCAGAGGCACGAGAAAGCTGCTCTGCAAATGAAGACTCTAAGACACTCTTGTCCTTACCTGCCTGGTTAGAAGACGCCTTCTCAACGGCCAATTCTGCTGCCATCACCGTAACTTGTTGCTCCAAGGTACACTTTTCTTCCTCCACTGTCTTCTTTTCAAGTTCTAAACTCTTGTACTGCTCCTTCCAATTATCTGCCTCGACATGGATATCCCTTGTTGCTTGATCCGTTTGGGAAACCCTCTTCATTAACTCTGTGCCTACAAGATTGATCTACAAAAGGAGATAAACTAGATACGGTAAGAATGTATATGAATACATGAAAAAGAGAGAAAATTTTACCTTTAAAGAGAGTGCACAATCTCATTTACCCAAGTGAGGGAACTATGGCTTTCCAGCTTAGCTTTCTCAGTTGGACCTATCAATGGTTTCAACCATACGTCAGCCTGGCCCGACTTTTTGAAGAGGCTACCCGTTGCTGGAACCTCTATCACCACCTACCTCATCTCCCCCCTGCTGGAAGACCCTACTTCTGCAGCACAAGGCACGGAAGCGGGGATATATGAAGGAGCCACGGGTAGAGAAGTCTGAGAGGCAGAAAAAGCCACGGGAGCAGAAGCAACAACACGAGCGGAAATAGCCATGGGAGCAGAGACTATAACAGGAGTAATTGAGGGAAGTTCTTTAGGAGCAGGAGGAGAGAAAACAGCAAGGGGAGCTTCCTCAGCAATGGTACCAAAACCTTCACGGAACAGGAGATCAACTGATTCACGAACAGGAGAGGGAGTTCCATTCTCGAGGGCAGACAGTTCAGATTCAGGCACGGGAGGGTCAACGACAAGAGCAGACTCATCATCAGAGACCACCTTCCTCCTATGTGACCTGTGGACTAGCGAACCCTCCTCTTCTTCCTCTTCCTCTAAGGTCCTGGAACCACTTGCTTTTTTTTTTTATGAGGAAGAACCAGAAATGATCTCCTGGGCCTTCGCCAGGGACAACTTCGGAACAGACACAGCTGCAGCAGAAACTCCACGAGCAGGAAACCCTACCAAATGAAAGGGATCAAATAAAGCTCAAAATAGGGAAGAAGTAAAAATATGAAACTTCGCTTATCGTGAGTCTTAACTTTCCAACCAAACCTCCCAGAGAGGTATTTCCATGAACGATGTTCTAACAGAGCAATTAACAAGACCTTTTTTACCTAATCGCGAAAACCGGAGACATTCTCAACGATTCCCATGATTGCTGCAAAGAAGAGAAACAATTACGATACTAATAAAGTATCAAAAACAAAAGGAAAGGAATGTGAGCAAAATTGTACTCACGTGCAAGATTCCACTTCTCACGGAAGGGGAGATTTTCTTCACCTACTAAACCAGCAGTAGGAACAACAACATACCGTAGGTACCACCCTCGGTCTTTATCATCATCAGGAATCACTAACACCTTTTTACTCCTAGCCGCGAGAGTAAACACTCCTTGGCGGAACAACATCGGAGAATAGAGGTGAATAAGATGATAAAAAGTAAAGGGGACCGAAGCTAAACTGGCCAAATATCTAAGGCACGCGACAACTCGCCACACTAGAGGACCGACTTGTCCCAGACAAACTTTTAAAAATCGACAAAACTCGATAATAACGGGGTCTATGGGAGGCTTGAATCCTAATGTGAAAGGATATTTATAAACAAAATAATATCCAGTCTTGTAAGAGGTTATTCTTTGATTACCATTGGGAACAACAACAGGAAAATCAGGCTTCCAATAACAGTCCCTGCGTACGAGAGATATTAAACCCTCAGTTATTTGAGTAGGGTACATGTTAGCACCATCGTGAGAAGACATTGGAGAAAGATGTTCTTTTAAGGCTTGACTATCCCTAGCAAAAGAAAACTCCGTAGGTACTATCTCGTCAACCCTCGGTTCACGCAGAGGTTCATTGTGTTCTCTACCTTTTGACGAAGATCTAGAAGCCCTAGCCCTTGGAGAAGATAAAGAAATGGCAGACCTAGATGAAGATGGGGGAGTAACATGAAAAGAAGAGGAAATCCTGGAGTCAGTAGAACTTAAACGCCTAAGCCTACCTCCTCTCCTACTCCATGTCGAAGCAGAAAAACGAGTCAGATCATCTACATTAATGACTTTCTTAGATTGCTGGTTTGAAGAAGACATATTTACAAAGACAAAGAATTTGCAAACGAAGAATGAAAGTTAGAAGTTTTTCGTGAATATAAAGAAAGAAAAAGGGGTATTTATACTCGAAGGCGACCGTCAAAAAATGGAAAAAACAGTGATGTGAAAGTCATAATTAAAGATGTCACTTCGTGACTGATGCAGCCGCAAAAAAACCCTAAAAGGCGCTGAACAATTGCAGAACCAATCCGAGAATGCCACGTGGCACGAGCATTAAATGGAAGTGACAAGCGACGCCTACGTTCAGAGATGGATGCAATGTTACGAGTGAAGCAGCGACAAAATATTCTCGCCATAAATGAGTATCCACTTACCAAGTATTAATCGAACGGATCAATTCGGATTTTGAATTTCGGATATCCGATTCAAATGCACAACCCTAGACCAAGGAGGAAATCTTGAGTCTTTCTTAGACTTGATGACAATATTATTTAGTGGGCTGCAAAGGAACTTTGAATAATAGCCGCCTGAAAATAGGGGAAAGTAAAGAAATAGCCCTTCCTAGAGTTAGCTATTTGGAAATTAGTCAATACTTATTTTATTATGAAAATCCGAATTTATAAATTTTAATTTTAGGATAATTCAGGATATTTATGTCCAAATAAATTAAACTGAAAACTAAAATTCAGACCAAATTAACAATTTCTAAATACTAGCCTTTTAAAATGACTACCTGATATCATTTCTATTTAAAATAGACCAAATTTAAGGCACATGCACTAGAGTCTTGGACTCGACGATAATGGTCTTTACAGAGCTACAAAGGAATTTGTGGATATGCAATGTGATGTGAAAATTGGAAAAGAGGACTCTATACTTGGGATCGTTAATCAATTGTGGCTGCATAATGCTTCAATAACGTAGACACACAACCACCTAACTCGGGCACCCAAGTTGAGATG
The DNA here is from genome assembly GCA_005239495.1 of Nicotiana undulata. Lineage (NCBI taxonomy): Eukaryota > Viridiplantae > Streptophyta > Magnoliopsida > Solanales > Solanaceae > Nicotiana > Nicotiana undulata. The sequence continues at coordinate 167,903 of ML244100.1, read as the reverse complement.
TGAAGCTAGAGTATCAGGTACGGTTCGGACGAATCCTACAGCTTTTGCTTAAATTTTATATTAATATATAACAAAATTTATATATATATATATATATATATATATATATATATATATATGTGTGTGTGTGTTATTGTGAACCTAGTAAACTATGAGTTCGATAATAAATTCTGGATCCAGACATCTCTTTATGAATTTAAATTATATAACAACATAAAAGAAGATTTACATCATTATATTTTTATCAATTATAGCAAGTCATTTGTTATTTTATTTTTCAATTTACCATATTAGGCTTCATACGAAGAATTATTATATTAGCTTAATTTGATAGTATAAAATTCCTTAAATATAATGACAGTGCGTAGAACATCAACTCCTTCCTTATTTTTCCAACTATTTTTGTTTTTATTTTGTTGAGAATTTACTAAATGAACTGAAATTAAATAGACATGATAATATAATTAGGATCCTTGTATGATAGCAGACCAAATACATTATTTATTTATACATTAATCATACACTAATTATATCCGATTATAGACAGGTGTTATGTGCTTCTACTTGGGTGTAAGCTTAAAAATAATGAAACTTTTCTCGGGCAATAATAGGCCAAGGCCACCATCAAAATACATTTGCATAAGTTCAGAGAAAGGCAAAAAGTAATACTCCTTCCCTTTCAAATGCTTCCCTTTTAGTTTGTTTTACAATAAATGATACATTTTAAAATTTGATAAAATATTTAATTTTAAACTCTTCATTTATCTATTTTACTCTTAATGAGAAACGTTTATAAATGACCCTTAAGTTTTTAAGACCACAAATTCCAAAAGTCTTCTTATTTTTTTTCTTAAATTCCGTGCCGAATCAAAATATCTCATTTAAGTTGAAACTTAGAGAATAATTAACTACTTATGTAAATAAGCCGGAAGAGTGATCATGTATCACCTCTTTTAGACCAAGCTGACTGTTTATCTCTTCTTTATTTTTATTTTTCCTACTAATTTAGTTTACACTTGAGACTCTCTTTGATTCCCTACTTCAATTATATTCTCTGTAGAAGTGTTCAAGTACAGTTTAAATATTCTGTTTGGTTATCTACCTTTATTATACTCTTATAATCATTTATCTTGTTATGAAATTATTATTTGTGGATGTCTATTTATTACTCCGCTATAGATAATCTTCCTGAAAAAGATTATTCATTTAATATTTTATTGAAGTTTATCTACAAGCAGCTGATGCAAGCAACTCAATGAAATGATTTGCAGCAGCTTCTTATTAAATAGGCAGGTTGCGAGTAGCTCATGCAGACAACTTACAAGCAACTGAAGAAAAGTCTCGCAGTTGCTTCCTGGAAAGCCTCGCAGCTGCTTCCCTTCTTCTATATGTCACACCCCATTTTACCCCCCAAAAGATAAGATTTTATGGATTAAAGGGTTTTTCCAATCAAAGTGACAAATTTGACTAGAGATTATTTTATTATTCAGAGTCGCCACTTGAAATTGATTTTTGGGTGTTCCAAGTCACCTTTTGTTTGAATTCCTAGTCAAAGGAAGGTTTGACTCTATTATTACTGGTTTGCGAAAATAAAGTCCGGATAAGGAATTCTGTTGACCGGGGAGAAGGTGTAAAGCATTCCCCGAATCCCGTGGTTCTAGCACGGTCACTTTTATTGACTAAAATTGGCTTGAGTTAATTTCTGGATAAACTGTGCTTTATTTGATTTTCATGGTTGCCCATGTCCCCTTTTATTGTTGATGACTTTATTAATCTCGAGATAGGACGAGTATCCCCGACCCTAGCTTACACTAACCAAGACGAGTATCCCCGACCTTAGTTCGTGCGTCGTACCCAAAAGTGGAGCCTACTCGAAGTTAATTAAATAAAAAATTTAATTTATTTGAAAGAATTGAAACAAGACGTGTCCTCACGGCCTTGCCATTTTGTTTATGTTTTTATTTTGAAGTGAGTCTTCCCCACATTGGTTAAGACGAAATAATTTATCTCCGAGCCTCTGAGTTTGTCATGAGTATTTGTGATTGAGTGATTGACTTACTTTAATTATAAAAAAAGATCTCCTCTTTGTTTTTTTAATAAGTAATTACTACAAAAGAGTCAATTTTAAGAATTAGTTTGACTAAACTAAAAATTAAAGATTAACTCATAGTATTATGGGCAATGGAGTATTTATAGTTGATACATATGTATTGGGCTAGCAACTTATTTGAGAAAAATATGGGCATCAACTCATTAATTGGCATTGGGTCAACTATTATTTATAGAAATGAATCAATTTTCTGTTAAAGGGGATGTGCTAGCTTGCCTTGAACGAGAATGGGCCAGCAAGTCAGCTCATTGGGTCCTTGTTCTTTTTGGCCCAATCCTATTAATTTCAAACATTCAACTAACAACCCTAATCTCACCAACTGACCAAGCAACCCGTATTGTTTGTGTGTCTTAAGTAAACTTCAACTTTCACAAAGCTTAAAAAAAACTTTACTAAGAGTGCTAACAACATAAGTATGAAAGTCAAGAAAGGAACAATATTTACTGCTATAGTGGAGTAATAAAAGGGATCATTACGGGACTTTTGAAAACATACTTCTAATAAAACTTCCAACAAAGAGAAAAGTAAAGAACCTACACCAAACATGGTTCTTTTTCACACACAAAAAAAAGAAACCAACACATTATGTCCATTTAAAAAAAATCTTCATTAAGCTTTGACATTTTTCTTTTTCTACAACATGATAAAGATTGTCATGAAATATTACTCGAAATCTAACAGGGAAATACTATGAAGCCAAAAATAAAATAAAAAATATAAGAAAAAGCAAAGTCAAAAGTTTAACATTATGATCCCAAGCGTGATTTCAAGATTGAAATCTCAACAACCATCCATATTGCAAATTTCCTCGAAGATGCTTCCAATAAATCTAAACATGCAAATACTTCACCAATTGCTATTAAAAATCTGCATTACAAAGGATGAAGAATTACCTGAAATGCTGAAATACACCAAAATACAAAAGAATGAAGTAAAATTCCAACACAAATGACAGCCAAAAACAACAACAACCAGCAGCAAATCAGCAACTTTAAACCCGAGAAACAACCCAGAAAAGACCTTTAAACTTAGTAACTTCAAAAGAAAAAGAATCCCAGCAATTAACTTCAGCACTCTTATGCTTTTGAAAGGTCTTGCTCACAGAGAATTCACTCACAAAAGATATCTTTTTCCAGTGTGTTCAAGCAGCTCTAAAGATATTTTTTTCAGTCTAAAATATTGTGTCCTCAAATGTGAAAGAATGACCTCTTTAAGTAGGAAAAATAAGTCCTTTTGGACAGATTTTGGTTCACCAAAAATATGTCCAAAAGGACTAACTTTTATGTGCCAAAAAAATTCATTTTTCACCAAATTATGAGACAAAACAGAGCAGTTGCATTTCCGGCATGTTTGAACAGTAAAGTACCCAGCATCTATGTACTTTAAACTCAAGTATTCAGCTTTTATCTACACATGACTGAAATCAGCTTATACACTCAAACTCCAACCAAATATGAACTAGCAAAGTAGAAACAAGACTCAAAATGTAATCGAACTAAGTATTCAGACAAACTAGATTAGAATGAGTTCGATTTGTGCAAACAAACATGGAACAACAACTGAATTTCACAAGCTAATGCCCGAAACGGAAATTAAACGAACATCGCTAAACTATTACAACTAATAACAACTAAATATACGACTAACTTTATAAATAATTCAACTAATCTTTTTGGTTTTTCATGAAATCAACATAAAGACTTAACTATCGACCGACTAGGTCGAAGAACCAAAAATCAAAACTAACAGACAACAACGAACTACTCGAGGGGATAAGTTAGAGAAATGAAAGTTCAAACTTAACAAATTCACACAAAATAGTCGACCGGCTAGGTCAAAGAAACAAAAATCAAAATTAATAAGCAATAGGGAACTACTCGGTCGAAGAACTGAAATTCACATTCATAAAGTAACATGTAATTGAAAACATGCATAACAACAACATTAATAGAAATTAAACCCTTAAAACTAATACTAATTGCAAAAGTGAAAAATAAGAAAAGATAAAAGAAGTTAGGTTTATACCAATAGAGGGCATTTGACACTGTTCGAGCCACAAGAAGATGCCGGGGATGTGAAGGAGTAGCTGCCCGACCTTGAAGCACAAGTTTCCTCTTAGCAGGCGCCAAAATAAACAAGTTTGGCGCCATGCTAGAAGTAAACGAGTGCCTTTAAGTCGATAATATAAAAAGAAGAAGAAACAAAAAAAATAGAGAAATAGCGGCGGGCAGTGGGGTGGCCGAAGGAGGTGGCTGGCCAGGAGCGATGAGTTTTTGGGGGTGATATTAGAGGGAAATTGTAGATCTCCTTGATATATACACGTTTAGGTAATATTTGTGGTGTTGGGTGGTCGTATTTGTCACTAATTCGAGAAAAGAAAAAGAGGAAATTTTGGGTGGCTAGGGTTTCGATTTCACGGAATTTGGAGGGGTTTTTGAGGATTTGGGGATGGGATTAGGAGAGAGGGTAAAGAGAGGAGGAAATTGGTGTAAGTTTTATGGGCTTTGGACATCGGCCGCCGCTATGGATGTCTTGCGGCAGTATAGAGGAAGAGAGAGAGAGTGAGGAGAGGAGTTTAGGGTTTGGGTTGGGTGTAAATGACGCAATTTTTAGATTTTTAAGGGGTTATATACCTCTTGCGTACAACCTGATCCATAACTATCCTCACATACTCGGCTCTCGGCCTCACTCAGTCATCCTCACAAGCCACTCGGGCAAGTCATCTCAACTCACGGGACTCAGTCCAAAATACCTCTCAAAGTTTTGAAACAGTGTGATAACAGTGAAAATAACAACAAATAGTAAACATGACTGAGTTCACAAATTTTCTATCAAGATAGTGTGAGAATAGTGTAAAAGTACCCCTGAGGGTCTAAACAGGTAGGCACGAGGCCCCAAACATGGCATACAACCCATAATAAGTATAAGTCTCTAAAATACAGGATATCATAAGGTTTCAAATCAAACACATAGCTTAATAGTCGTTACGGGACGGACCAAGTCACAATCCCTATCGGCGCAAGCCCACACGCTCGTCACCTAGCATACGCATCACCTCATTTATCAAAACAATATGAAATACCAAGGTTTCATACCCTCAGGTCAAGAGTTACAATCGGTACTTACCTCAAACCTGCCCGAAACCTATTCAGCGATGCTCTTGCCTCTCGAATCAACTCCCAAATGCTCCGAGTCTATCAAAAATCAGATTAATAACACCAAAATATGCTAGGGAATGAAACCCATTCGAAAATTATCAAAATTAGGTACAATTCCCGAAATTGGCCAAATCCGACCCCCGAGCCCACGTCTTGGAATCCGATAAAGATTGAAAAACTAGAATCCTTATACTCTCACGAGTCCATACATACCAAATACATCAAAATCTGACAAAAAATGACCCCTCAAATCCTCACATTAAGCTCCCCAATTTAAAGCCCTAATCTCCCAAATTTCTTCCTTAATTCCTACCAATTTTCATGACTGACAGTAGAAAAATCATCACAAACACAAGAGATGAAGTCCAAGTAACTTACCCAACTGATAACCTTTGATTTCCTCTTGAAAACACTGCTCAAAGCTCCAAACCCATCCACAAATGGTGAAGAATGAGTGAAATTTCGCAAAGGCACACTTTTATACTTTCTGCCCAGCGACCACCGCACCTGCGGAAGATTTCCCGCACCTTGTGTCCCATGTGCGCACATGCGACCATGACTTAAGTCCCGACTTCTGCATTTGCGACCCTCTTCTCGCACACGCAGGCTCGCAGGTGCGATCAGGCATCCGCACCTGCGCTCCTTGACCATGTCTCCCTCTTCCGCATCTGTGCAAGATCCATCGCACCTGCGGCTCCCCATCCGCAGGTGCAGCCACACCAGTAAACTGGCACCAGCAGCAGCTTTGCTGCATTTTCCAAGTCCAAACCTCCGTTAAAAATCCGAAATCAATCCCGAGCCCCTCGGGGCCCTAACTAAATATACTAACACATCATAAATCATCACCCAAACTTATTCGATCCCTCAGAACACTCAAAATAACATCGAAACACAAATTTGACTCATGATTCAAGCCTAAGAATCCTAAATCTTCTGAAAATCACCAACGATGCCGAAACAAATCAAAACACATTTGAATGACATGAAATTGCACACACGTTCAAAATGACACTACGAACCTGCTCCAACCTCCAAAATTCTATTCCGATCCCGATATCCTATATTCCACTGCCGACCAAAAATCGCCAAAAACTTACTTTTGCCAATTCAAGCCTAATTCTACACCGGACATCAAAACCACATTCAGAACACACTCCTAAGTCGCAAATCACCTAACGAAGCTATCCGAGCCATAAAATCTACATTTCGAGGTCGTTTACCTATTGGTCAACTCGGGGTTGACTTTTCTAACTATTAAGCTCATTTAAGAGACTAAGTGTCTCAATTCTCACCACGACCACTCCGAACCCGAACCAACCAAACCAACATAACATAAATAGGTTAAATGATACATGACAAAGCTAAAACAAGGGAAACATGGCTAAAATCTCGGAATGACCGGCCGGGTCGTTACAGATTGGTACCTTGCATTACTAGAAAGAGATGTAACCAGGGTTGGCGCCCTGTATCACTAGGAAGAAATATAACCAGAGGTTGGTACCCTGTATTACTGAAGGGAAAGTAACCAGGGGTTGACACCCTTTATCTCTAGGAAACAATGTAGCCAGGGGTTGGTACCCTATGTTACTGGAAGAAAATGTAACCAAGGGTTTGTACCCTGTATCACTGAAGAAGAATGTAACAAGGGGTTGGTACCTTGTATTACTGGACAAGAATGTAACCAGGGGTTGGTACCTTGTATTACTAGGAAGAAAATGTAATCAGGGGTTGGTACCCTATATTACTGAAAGGGAAAGTAACCAGGGGTTGGCACTCTATATCACTAGGAAAGAATATAACCAGGGGTTGGTACCCTCAGTTATCGGAAGAAAATTTAATCAAGGGTTGATACCCTGTATCACTGAAGTAATGTAACTAAGGGTTGGTACCCTGTATTACTAGGAAGAAAATGTAATCAGGGGTTGGTACCCTGTATTATTGAAAGGAGTGTAACCAGGGGTTGGTACCCTGTATTACTGAAATAAATGTAACCAAGGGTTGGCGCCCTGTATTACTGAAAGGAATGTAACCAAGGGGTCGATGCCCTGTATTACTGATAATGTATTGAATCCCTCTAGGCAAAAACGGGTTCTACCTGAGTTAGGCTAACGTAAGACAAGCCTGAGCGAAGAGTAATTCTGCCCGAAAAATATCCTCCTAGGATAAATGGTTCTACCCAAGTTAAACTACGTGAAACATCCTGAGCGAAGAGTACTTCTACCCGAAACTATGAGCTGGATCCCTCTAGTCAAAACGATTCTACCTGAGTTAAACTACGAAAATGGGAGATATGGATAGTAGTGATGCATGCTTAAAATAAAAGAATAATGGGGGTTTTAAGGATCTTAAGTTTGGTGAAATTCGTCCTTTGAGACGCCAATCTGCAGTGCTTTGTTTCTGCTTTCAAACAAAACAAAATAAAAATTTGTGAGTATTCAAAGTGGTGGTTGGTTTGTGGCCTTGGTGCCCTGTTGTGGTTCGAATTCACGGCCTCTCCGCTATTGAAAAACTGATTCCATTAGTATGGTGCCGAGGTGATTAGATACTCCGTATTGCATTCTAGAAATCTTGTTTTCTGACGTTGCCCCTAACTATTTCATACTCGGATGAACATGGTACCGATAACCCTTGTCCCTAAGGAAAGGCAATTTTTCCCCTTTAAGATCAAACTCAGTTGTCTTGCACCCAGTACTAGTTTGTGTCCGTAGTGCTTATGAACTTTTCTCATGAAGCAGGTCTTGCTTAGGCGACCTTTTCAGTTTCTTTGATACACCTTGTTTGCCTTATCAAAGGAGATCACCAATGAATTCGTGCCTTCGTCAATGCCATATATGCCCCAAATTGTGCTCGATATTACGAGAAATTGTAGCCAGTTTTGCAGCCATTTCTTTGCTTCGCTTTTGATGCAAGATTAGATCGAAAGGGACTCAAAGAAAAATTATAGGTAAAAACAGAAGAATACTTGAAGGTGAAAAAGAACTATTCTTAAATAAAAAGGTGTCCCTTTCGGGGAAAGGAATAGGGAGACTTATCTGGAAGTATGTGACGACTTCAATGAATCATGACATGCATTTTGGACTGGACGCCTGATCCGTCTGAGTTGTCTAATTCTCAAAATCTGTCGCAATTGTTTATCTTGAAACTGTTTTGGTTGTGCTCATGTCGGGGTATCGAAGACCCTCATTCGGCTAGTAGCGCCCTTTGCGGGTTCTCGCTAACTGGCCTCTCTCATTTCTCTACTCACTATCGCCTTATGGTGCCCATATGGGTTTTAACCAATAAGACTCTCATTTATCTACTCGCTATCGCCTTACAGTGCCCATATGGGTTTTCACCGATAAGACTCTCATTTGTTCTTCTTTTTTCTGTTCTTTTTTTTAGCTGAAATATGACATGCGCAAGGTTGCCCAATGACCCTAGCATGGGGACTTCATATATTCTCAAAGATCGATCAGAAGTTCTTAACAGGGAGAAGGCAAAAAGAACCTTGAACTAAATTACAACTTTTGGAACCGTTTCTAAGAAAAAATCGTAACATAACACAAACTTCTGCCCAAGTTTTAGAGTATTGGGAATATGGATTTTTGTTGTGATGGGACAAAACCTAGGTGTAACGACCCGGTCTGTCGTTACGTAAAACCTGCATTATAATTGTTTTTATTGACTTGATGTAGATTGGTTATACTGTATTTGATGTATTAGAGTTGATAGGCTTGAAATCGAATGGTTGTAGTCAGAGTTCAGTCAATTAGCCTTTTAAAATAGCCTTAAAATGGGAAAAGTCAACTAAGGGTTGACTTATTGGTAAACGACCTCAGAATACGAATTTTATGGCTCGGATAGCTTCGTTAGGTGATTTGGGACTTAGGAGTGTGTTCAGAATAATTTTTGTGAGGTCTGGTGTAGAATTAGGCTTGAATTGGCGAAAGTTAGTTTTTGGCGATTTCCGGTCGGCAGTGGAAAATAGGCTATCGGGGTCGAAATGGAATTCTGACCGTTGGAACATGTTCGTAAGGTCATTTTGGACTTGTCCGCAAAATTTCAGGTCAAACGGAGTTGAATTGGATAGTTTCGGCATCATTGGTAAATTTTAGAAATATCAAAGTTCTTAGGCTTGAATCCGGTGAGAATTTTGTGTTTTGATGTTAGTTTTGATGTTTTTAGAGCGCAAATAAGTTTGAATGATCATACGTGACGTGTTTTTAAGTATGGTTGGGATCCAGAGGGGCTCGGGATTTATTTCGGGTGATTAACGGACACGTCCAGACTTAGAAACACTGTTGTTTTGCTGGTGTAATTGCAGAAGAAATTTACTCTGTGCGATCGCGGGGAGAAAGGTGCGATTGCATAGGTCTGTGGTTGAGTCCACAAGAATTACTCTATGCAACTGCAGGGGTAGAGGTGCGATCGCAGTGAAGAGAGGGAGAGAGTTGTGCGATCGCGGGCGAGTGTGTGCGACCGCACAGGGGCCTGAGCGCGTGGGGCATGGTAGCAAGGTAAGGCAGTGCGATCGCGTGCCTAAGGCTGCGATCGCGGAAGGAAGAACAGGTAACACTGTGCGATCGCAGAGCAAAGCTGCGATCGTGGAGAACAAAAGCCTAGGCAGTATTTAAATAAACCCTCCGCGACTTAAACCCTCTTTTACACCATTGTTGAGCGGAGGAAAGCTTTTTGGGCGATTTTTGAAGGAGAAAATCAGTGGTTATCACATAGGTAAGTAATGCGACTATTAAAACTCGTTTATGGGTGATTTTAGACCATAATCCCAGCCTTTAATTCATGAAAAACAGTAGAAAAATAGGATTTTGGGGCCTGAGATTATGAGACCTTTAGAGGTCTTTGAGGGGTCAAACGGACTCCGATTTTGGTGTTCTTTATATGTACAGAATTGTAAGAAGACGAAGAACACTTTTTTATAAAAATTTCCGAGTTTCAGGACGTGGGCCCGGGGGTTGGGTTTTGCCCGGTTTCGGATTTTTGAGTTAAATTTGACATCTTTCGATTGGAAACTGTTCCTTAAGCTCATATTGATGATAAAAATCTAAACTTGGTAGATTTGGAGCCTTCGGAGGTTGATTCGAGAGGCAAGCGCATCGCGGAATAAATTCGGGCTAGTTTTGAGGTAAGTAATGTCTTTAAATCCTGTCCTGAGGGTATGGAACTCCGGACTATGCACCCTTTCACGGGTTTTGAAATAAAAAGGTGGAAACTTTGGGACATGTTTCCTATTTAGGCGACTATTGAGTTGCAAAACTGATTTTTAAGCCTTTGCTTAATTAGTATTTATACATTATGATATGTTTTGGGCTGTAAGCCGGGTTTGGGGCCTAGTGCCGACTTGTTTACCCTTCGTGGGTTATGTTTTACTATTTTCCTCACTGATATGTTATGATTTTTCACTCAGTCTTTTCTGTGAAATTGTTTTGACACTCAGAGTATTTTGATACTACTTCTTGAAAATGAAACACTGTTTTTGGGTCGAGAACCCGGTATATTATGGCCTGAAGGGCAAATTGAGAGCGTCTGACTGAGTGAGGCTGCTGGCCTATATTTATGTGGATGATTTTATATGAGGGAGGATGCGGGCCTATATTGTGTGTGAATTATGCCATGCTGTGGCTTATTATTGCGCTTGGGCTGTAGGAGCCCCTCCGGAGTCTGTAACACACCCCCAGTGAGCGCCGGTACCGAATGAGTGATGCCCGCGGGGCTTATGAAGAGTGACTGTGAGGATGCCTGATGGGCAGAGTGATTGTGAGGATGCCTGATGGGCAGAGTGATTGTGAGGTTTCCTGATGGGCAGAGTGATTGTGAGGTTTCCTGATGGGCAGAGTGATTGTGAGGTTGCCTGATGGACTGATACTGAAAGAAATTGTTATGAGAAATGATTATGGCCCGAGGGGCAGTTTTATGAAGATTTTTACTGAGTTTTCAAACTATGATTTACTTCGTTTTCAAACTGGTTTTCACTGAGAATTTTACTGAGATATACTGATATTGTACTTGTTTTCAAAGGATTTTTGGAAACGGATTTCGAACTTATTATTTGATGAGTACTGCGTGATGACTTGGTGTTTTACTGGTTTGTGGAATTGTGTACATGTTCTGTGTGTTTATATTACTCAGACTGCGCTTTATTTTCATTACTACCGAGTTGGCGTACTCATAAAGACTCCATGTGCCTCTGTGCACAGATCCATGTACTAGCTCGCAGCAGTAGTTGACGCAGGTTCGATAGCAATATTTCACGGGATTTCGAGGTAGCTGTCCAGCGTCCACAACTTCTCCATTTCCCTTCCCTATTTAGCTTTAGTATTTGATCCAGAGACATATATTATAGTTTTAGGAGAGTTAGATTTATTTATTCTTAGATGCTTATGACTATTGACTCCAGTTCTGGGAGGTTGTTTAGAGTTGTTAGATTACTATTGGGGGTGCTAGACTTCTATAAATTATTCTTTATTTAAATGGCTGTTTATTTTTGCATTATGAACTGTTATATGAGAATGTAGTAATGTGAAGGTTGGCTAGCCTAGTTCCACGATAGGCGCCATCACGGCCTGTTAGGATTTGGGGTCGTGACACTAGGGTAAGGCTGCCTACGTATCCTTTCAGAATCAGGTCGTACGTAGTTCAATGACTCAGAAGATTTGTGGTTTGACCCCTTTTTTCTTTTCTTTTTTGCTCTTTTTTTTTTGCTTTTACAAGTACACAGGTTCCAAAAAGCGGAAAAAAAAGAAGACAAATAAGGCTCAAAATGGTTAACAAAGGGGTGACACCTATTTTGAATAGCGAGCAATGATAGCCTTCATCATCTCGATCTGAGAAAATCATGTGTGAAACCATAGTGGCTATATATCATACATAATATCTTTTGACTGCATCAACGTTAATAGGCATGTCTGGTACCCGTCTTTCTTCATCTACCAAGTGCAAGGCCCCTTTTGGTAACACGTTCTTGATGATGTAGGGTCCTTGCCAGTTTGGGGCGAACTTTCCTTTAGCTTCTACTTGGTGTGGAAGAATGTCTTTCAGAACGAGTTGGCCTACCTCGAAGTGCCTAGGACGCACTTTCTTGTTGTAAGCGCGTGCCATTGGCCAAAGCACACTGGTGCTAGCCGTTTTTCATTGATCAGCATTAGTTGTTCTAATCGGGTCTTTACCCATTCTGTATCTTCAATCACCGACTCCGCAATGATCCGAAGAGAGGGAATTTCAACTTCAGCCAGTATTACAGCTTCTGTTCCTTATACCAGTAGATAAAGAGTTGCACCAACAGATATGCGAGTTGTCGTGCGGTATCCCAAAAGAGCAAAAGGCAACTTTTCATACCATTGTCTAGAACCTTGGATCATCTTCCTAATAATCTTCTTGATGTTTTTGTTCGCCGCTTCAACAGATCCATTGGCTTTTGGCCGGTAAGTGGTAGATGGCGATGCATAATTTTAAATTGCTCGCATACCTCCTTCATCAAATGACTATTTAGATTGGCTGCATTGTCAGTGATAATGGTCTTTGGGATATCAAAGCGATAGATGATGTTGGAATGAATGAAGTCTACCACTGCTTTCTTGGTGACTGCTTTGAAAGTGACAGCCTCCACCCACTTGGTGAAGTAATCGATTGCAACCAAAATGAATCTATGCCCATTTGAAGCCTTTGGCTCGATTAACCCGATAACATCCATTCCCCAAGCAACGAAAGGCCAAGGAGAGGACATGGGCTGCAACTCCGAAGGTGGCGAGTGAATCAGGTCACCATGAATCTGGCATTGGTGACATTTGCGAACAAAACTGAAGCAATCTCGCTCCATAGTAAGCCAATAATACCTTGCCCGTAGAATCTTCTTCGCTAAAATATATCCATTCATGTGAGGTCCGCATAACCCCGAATGCCCTTCACTCATGATCCGCTCAGCTTCTGTGGCATCTATGCACCTTAACAAGTTCAAATATGGGGTCATTGTACAAAATTTCCCCATTCAAGAAGAAACCGCTGGCAAGCCACCTTATAGTTCTTTTTTGATCTCCCTTGGTATGCTCTGGGTATTCCCTTATTTTCAGGAATCGTTTTATGTCATAATACCATGGTTCACCATCTGGTTCTGTCTTAATAGTGTTGTAGTAACCGTGTTGATTCCGAACTTGAATTTCTAATGGATCAATATGAGTGTTGCCCGGATAAGGGAGCATCGAAGCTAAAGTAGCCAAGGCATCGACTAGCTCGTTATGAAACCTGGGAATGTACCTGAACTCGATGGATTTGAATCTTTTGCTCAAGTATTGTACACATTATCTATATGAAATAAGCTTGATGTCTCGAGTATCCCATTTGCCTTGGGCTTGCCGGATAAGCAAGTCAGAATTTCTCATAACCAAAAGTTCATGCACATCCAGATCGAGGGCCATTTTTAGATCCATGATACAAGCTTTGTATTCTGTCGCATTATTGGTACAGAAGAATCGAAGTCAAGACGCTGCAGGGTAATGTTGTCCAATAGGTGAGATAAGGATTTCCCCAATCCCAACTCCTTTGATATTGACAGCCCCATCAAAATACATTTTCCATACGTGGCTGTCATCCAGAACTATTTTCTCTATTGAGTTGACCTCTTCGTCTGGGAAGTATGTGCTCAGTGGTTTGTAATCATCATTAAATGGATTCTCTGCCAAATGATCTGCCAAAGCCTGTGCTTTCATCGCGGTGCGAGTGACATAGACGATGTCAAACTCTGTGAGCAGAATTTGCCATTTTGCGAGCCTGCCAGCGGGCATTGGATTTTGGAAGATGTACTTCAAAGGATCCATTCTGGATATGAGTTAAGTAGTGTAGGCCAATAGATAGTGCCTCAGCTTCTGAGCGACCCAAGTTAAGGCACAACATGTCCTTTCTAAAAGGGTGTACTTAACCTCATAATTGGTGAACTTTTTGTTCAAATAATAGATTGCATATTCCTTTTTGCATGTTGCATCATGTTGCCCTAGAACACATCCAAATGAATTATATATCACCGACAGATATAAAAACAAAGGCCTACCAGGTTCAGGCGGGACGAGTACAGGAGGTTTTGACAAATAATCTTTGATCTTGTCAAAAGCTTTTTGGAAATCATCCATCCACTTGATAGCAGCATCTTTTTTCAACAGCTTAAAGATGGGCTCGCACGTGGTTGTGAACTGAGCAATGAACCTACTGATGTAGTTCAACCTCCCGAGAAAACTCATGACTTCCTTTTTGTTCTTCGGAGGTGGAAAATCTCGAATGGACCTTTGATGAGTGGCAATTTTACCACTCATTTTAGCCTCTTTTCAGTAGATTTTGTGCTGCTCAATGGGTATTTAAGGTTACTATCAGTGTATAATTGCTCTATTTGCAGGAAAATGATGCCATGAAGTGGTTAAGGTCAAATTGGAGTGAAATTGAGCAAAAAGAGAGTAAAGAAGAGAAAAGAGGGGAGCAATGGCCGAATGCGATCGCATATGCAACATGCGAATCGCATTTCGAGCCCAGAAGATCGCATACCGCAACAGAAAGATGAGTCGAGTTTAATGAGTGAAATGCGGTCGAATATGCGATCGCATATCGCAAATGCGGTTCGCATTTGAGCCGCATCACCATCTGATGCCTGAAGCTACATTGTAAATGCGACGCACGAATGCGATCACATATAACTAATGCGGACCGCATATATCAAATGCAACGACCCTCTGGGACCTAGGGTTTTGATGTGCGACGGAAAGAGTGAAGATGCGAATCGCATCCCTGATATGCGACAGGGATGCGATCGCATATCAGCCCGACAGGGGTGTTTTTGTCCACTTTTCACTCGAATTTTTGGCCCTCTATAAAAAGCATACCTTGGCAACATCTTAGGCATCGATTGGAAACCAATTTTTTACATCTTTTGAACATATTTAGAGCTTTGTAAATATATTTTGAGTAGAGAACAACAAGTTTTGAAGCTAGGGATTTGCACACACACTTGGGTCTTGAAGATTTCACCATTGTGGTTAAGTATTTCTTACCCATTTATGTTTATTTCTTCATTTCCTTGTTTTGTATTGAATATCTAAGTGTGTAGTATTTTTCCAACACTTGAATATGGTTTATGGGAATATTCATATTTAAAGTGTGGATTAAATACCTTGTTGTGCTTATGTATTGAATGATTTTCATATATTTGTGAAGTGGGTGTTTGTTATTTTAATTATTCTTGTTCTTTAATGTTTCCAAAGGGATTAGCTAACCCTAGGACTCGCCCATTAACTCCGAATTAGTTTTGGAAAAGATTATTTGGGGTTGGGAAAGATTAATTAACAAGAACTTGAGGATTTAACCCTCATTTTATAGATTCGACCTAGGGATAGGATTGAACTACTTGTAGCCAAACTCGGAAGTGCTTAATCTCCTAATTGGGTTAGGGATAATTCAATTAGGAAGTCTTGTTAGTCTTTGGGAAAAGCTAATTAAGAAATATTATCTGTGGCTAATTAACATTACCCGCTCACATTTGTAAAATCGTGAAATACATTGGATTGTTACTCGAGTGTAATACCCGAAGCATCGATACTTGTTGTCATCTATCGTTTTAATTGCTTTCTAGGTTAGTTTATATTTTCGCATTTAGTTATAAACAATTATCAACCCAAAATCATATTTGTTTGGCACTACGCGATAAGTGATAACTCTCTAGCATTCCTAAATGCCTTCATATTGTTCTCTGTGGGATTCGACCCCAACCTTCTTGGGTTACTATATTTGACAACGATCGCTTACATTCTTTTAAGGTGTAAATTGAGCGTATACCTTATCTTAGATGGATCCAATTCGATGCCTCTACGGCTGACTATAAAACCGAGGAGTTTCCCAGATGGAACCCCAAATGCACACTTGGATGGATTAAACTTAAAATCATACATTCGAAGTCGTTCGAAGAACTTTTTCAAATTGCGCACGTGATCAACCGTGTCTTTGATTTTATGATGACATCATCTACATACACTTCGATCTCGTTGTGCATCATGTCGTGGAATATGGTGGCCATTGCCCTTATGTAAGTTTCCCCAGCATTCTTCAAACCGAATGGCATGAACCTGTAATAATAAGTACCCCATGGAGTGGTGAAAGCGGTCTTTTCTATATCATCCTCATCCATTAGAATCTGGTGGTACCCAGCATAGCAATCCACGAATGACTGTATCTTATGCTTTGCGCAATTATCTACAAGAATGTGAATGTTTGGAAAAGGAAAATTATCCTTTGGAATTGCTTTGTTCAGGTCTCTGTAGTCAACACAGACTCTGGTTTTTCCATCCTTCTTTGGCACAAGCACAACATTGCCACCCAGGTGGTGTATCGGACAGCTCTGACCACATTGGCGTTCAACTGCTTTATTGTTTCCTTTTTGATTTTGTCACTCATGTCCGTTTTAAACTTTCATTGCTTTTGTTGGACTGGTGGAAAATTAGGATACGTGGGAAGCTTATGAACCACTAGATCAGCACTTAAACCGGGCATATCATCATAAGACAAAGATTACACGTCTATGTATTCAAATAAAAGTTGAATCAAGGAATCTCTAGTTTTTTGTTCAGTGTGAATGCTTATCTTTGTTTCTCTAACTTCTTCGTGACTTATGATATTAATCGGCTCAGTTTCAGTGAGGTTAGGCTTAGGCTTGTTTTCAAATTGTTCCAACTCTCTTTTGATTTCCTCAATAGACTCATCTTCATCATACTCAACCTCTTGATGCATTATTTCGAAATTAGACAGCTTTTTAAGATCTGGGCGTGAATTCCGTATGCATGTCATGTTATTAAAGCCGACATTAACAAAACTGAAATGGAAACAAAAATGAAAGAAATTAGGAAAAGGAAAAGATACAAAACTTAATACGAAACTGAACTGCATTTCATTGAATTCGAAAGGATAGAAGGGTTAACATCAAAACAAAACAATCATACTGCGATGTTTGGATTACAACCTTGAAAGTAACCCAAAATACAAAAAAGAAGCTGCAAAAGCAAACTACCAAGACTCCTTCCGTGTGGAGAGAGGAGTTCCTTCCCAGTTGTTGAGAATGGTGTGTGGGCCAATTAGTTGCATATCGGCACGACTAGTGCTTCACCAGCCTGGATCATATTCACTTTAGAAAACATCTGGCAGAGGCCGTGGCAAATTTCATCAATGTTTGCACGCGCCGAGGAATGTTGACCCTCTTGGATTCGTGGCTTGACAAAAGTGTAGAAAATGTGAGGGATAGGTTGTTGCAAGACCCATCCGTGCTTTTTGGGGTGCTTGGCTTTGTCTTCGTATGCTTGTGTTGGCCTGAAGCCTAAACCAAAAGTACCCTGGTTACTGAACGGAGAAATGGGGTCCGAAATTCCTTGCAATGATGCCCCAAGCCTTTTCCTGTCTCATAACCTTGTCTCAGTATAAATGCAGCCACCATTACAGATGTGGCGGAAAGACGAGGATGCAGAATGGGCTTTCCTTCCTCAACATGGTCCACATCAACCACTTCAAAAGCTTTATAGACAATGGACTCACACCCTTCCTTGGCCTCAATACAGGGGATTAACGGGTCTTTATAAATGGACGACTCGTCTTCCCCATGAACAATAATTTCTTGCCTGTCATGTTCGAACTTGAGCATCTGATGCAAGGTGGACGACACAGCTCGGGTCGTATGGATCCATGGCCTTCCAAGAAGAAGTTATAACAAGTGTCCATGTCCACTACCTAGAAGACAATTTCGAAGTCAACTAGCCCAATCGTCATGGTGAGCTTGATCTCCCTAATGGTATCTCTCGTTGAGCCATTAAAAGCCCGGATGCGGACATTGTTGGGTCAGATTCTGTCTGTATTGATCTTCAAGCTTTGTAAGGTGGAGAGAGGACATACATCTACGCTCAAGCCTCCATCAACCATGACTCGCTTTACGTAGTGCCCCTCACATTTAACAGTCAAGTGTAAAGCCATGTTGTGTCTGGATCCTTCTTTGGGGAGTTCATCATCAGTAAAGGTGATTTTGTTCACCTCAAAGTATCTGTTGGCCATCTTCTCCAACTGGTTCATTGTGGTCTTCTGTGAGACATGTGTCTCGTTCAGGATCTTGATTAGTACTCGAGCATGGTCTTTTGAATGTGTGAGTAGAGATAATAGAGAAATCTGGGCAGGAGTCTTTCTTAGCTGGTCAATGATTGAGTAATCCTGAACTTTAATCTTTTTCAATAACTCTTCCGCCTCTTCTTCAATGACTGGTTTCTTTATTGTAAATTGGCATTCTCTGATTTTCTTGGCCTTCCTCAACTCTTCTGGAGAGTAACACCTCCCCGATCGAGTCAAACCTCCAGTTTCCCCCACTTCTTCTATGATTTCCTTTCCTTTGTAAGTCATCACAGTTTTGTTGTAGTTCTAAGGAATGGTCTTCGTGTTTGTCACAGGGGGTTGCACGACAAGTTTGATTATGATCGGCTTGGTTATACCCATACCGCCCTGGTTCTGCCTTGTGATGGGGTGGCCTCCAAGGACATATAACCTTGGGCTTGGAGCATTGGAGCGAACTTCCAACCTCGAGAGTTTTGGAACAAATAAAGTTGCCTTCTCTGAGCTCTGGGCGCCTTTCACAATCAATGGCACATCTCGGTTTGGACTTACTTTAGACTTGTTCCTTCTTGAATTTCTCCTGCTGTAATTTCTACTCGACCAGACGACTTGTATTCTTGATCTCGGCCAATTATTCCCACAAAGTGAACATCATTATGTACTGGCAAGGGGTTGTTGGTCACATTAGGAGGGTCCTCGTCATTTGTCACCACAATCAGATTTCAGCAATTAGTCTTTCTTTGGCTCTTTTTAGAGTCCAACAGTCATCAGTGTTATGCCCCGGGGCACCTGAATGATATTCACATCTAGCATTTCTTGAAATCCATGTGAATCAGTATTCATATAGTGGGGAGCGATGGGTCCAATTGCGCCTATTTGCTTAAGCTTCTGGAATAAACTAGAGTATGATTCAGCCAATGGAGTGAATTTTTCCGTCGGCCTCTGATCTCGACCAAAATCTTGCCTGGGACGAGCATTGTAGTGTGCCCAAAAAATTTTCTGCTAAGGTCGGGGGATCCTTGGAGTTGGTGCCTGTACTTGCTGATTGGGAGGCCGAGCATAGGACTGAGCATTGAACATTATATATTGTGGCGGGCCCACGGAGTATTGAGGAATTGGAGGAGGATAATAATGTTGAGGGTAGCTGGATTGCCCCTGTTGAACTTGCACATAAGGGTGTGGTGCCCCTATTTGAACATACCTGGATCCCAAAGTCATCATGGACCCCTCATCTCTCTTCTTTTTATTTACGAAACTTCCTGACCCATTTTGGATATCTTGGTTAGTGGCCTTGAGAGCATCTTGACTTACAATTCTGCCAATTTTGAGGCCATTTTCGACCATCTCCCCTATTTTGATTGCTTCTGCAAAAGGTCTACCCATCGCGGACATCATGTTTTGAATTTAATCAGGCTCTTGAGCCTCCAGAAAAACAGTGATCAACTCATGGTTATCCATGGGTGGCTTGACCCTAGCCTCTTATTCCTTCCACTTGATTGCATACTCCCTAAATCTTTCAGTTGGCTTTTTCTTCATATTGGACAGGGAATTGCGATCTGGCGCAATATCTATGTTGTACTGGAATTGTTTGACGAAGGCCTGGGCCATGTCATCCCAGACATGCCAGTGAGAGATATCTTGGTCAATGAACCATTCAGAGGCTACCCCCACCAGACTTTCCCCAAAATAAGCCATCAACAATTCTTCCTTTCCACCTGCACCCCTCAGCTGGTTGCAGTACCTTTTCAAGTGGGCGATAGGGTCGTCGTGACCATCATGCTTCTCAAATTTTGGGGTCTTGAACCCTGGTGGAAAATGGATGTGAGGGAACATGCATAGTTCACTTAAAGATACACTTTTGTGACCTCCTAGTCCTTGTATGTTCTTTATGTTCTGTTCAAGACTTTTTATTTTCCTGGCTATCTCATCTAGCTCACCTATCTTGGTAAACTTTTCATTTTCCACTGGTGACTCGTACTGAGGAGTCTGATTGTATGAAGCCGAGACCCTGAAAGCCATATTTGGAGAGTAGTATTGGCTATCGTAAGCATGATATGGTGGCTCGTTGTTTGGCCTCGTCACAGGAGGTGGTGGTGGGATTGTATATACCGGCACGCCAGACACAACAAGAGGGGTGTTCCTGACCAGTGCAGCTGAAGGTTGTACATTAGAGGTACCAGGGGCGACATAGAAGCTATAGTTTGGCACATACCCTGGTGGTAGAATGTGATCGCTCATTGCGCGGAGAGGTAGCTGAGTAGCCAGGGGTTCGGTGGAGGTTCCTTATGAGGAACCCTAAGGCGGAGGCTGACCGGAGACCCAAGCCTGATACACATCAGACAATTGTTGTTTCAATCTTCTTACTTCCTCCGACTTTTGCTCAACTAACTGACCATGAGGGTCGTCACTAACCAACTCGATTTCATCATTATTAGCCATCGATACCTTTCCTTTAGATCTGGTGAAGTAATGATGTGATGCCAGTTTCACCACAAACCAACCACCTTAAGCTTACTATATAAGAGACAACAAACGTGTTAGGGTTAGGCATTTTACATATATGAATCACACGTAATATGCCATGTCCCCAACATTGTCACCATTTCTAACATGCTTTTGGAAGGCTTCATGTTTCATCCTGGCTTATAAGGCTGCTATTTATTGACGCTCTTAATAATTTTTTTTTCCATTTTTCCGCTTTTCTTTTCCCTCACCTCACTAGTTCCCTCATTTTAGAGTCATTGAAAAATATTTCTATCGAACCTTTTGGGGGTTGCCCACTTATCACGTCGCCGCATGAATCAGATCATTACGTAGTTCAGGGACACGACAATATTTTTTACAGAACAAGCATCTTTGGTTCAATTTTGAATTTTCTAAAACAAAATCTTTTTCATTGATTTTCAATTAAATTTTTTTAATACAAGACTCGAAAACAAAAATTACATAGACACGAACATCTAAACAAGACTAAACTCGACTCAAAAACAGACTTTTGAAGATAAAAAGAAAACAACGAGACTCAACACACCTAAGACTCTTACAGACTCGATAACAACAAATGACCAATCACAATGGATTGCCAAATAATGAGACTCTAATCTTTACGGGAGAATCCAATAGCATCATTGTAGTCATGGCACTTATTCCTGCGGATGACCCCCAACATCACAATATATCCTCTCTAAGTCAGCAGATATGTGATGGGTGATGTTCATTGATACTTCTGCGAACCGCTCAGGAGTCATTCCCTAGCAACTCCTGCAAGCTCGGGAGGTATATGTGGTTACCTCGAGGATCTTTCCCTTAATGTTCTCCTGAGCCAAGTACAACTCTTGATTTTTTTTACCACGAGTTTCGGCTAGATCCAGCGCATCACGCTCGCGCTCTAAGGCCATATCTCTCTAGCACCAAGCTCTACTGACTCCCCCTCTAACCGATTGATCACCTTTTGGTAGTGGTGTCTTTCTTTTTCAAACTCGGCGATCTGGCGCTCCTTAATTGATTCATCTCCCTCATACTGATCCCTTAGGCCTTGGATTAGTGAAGCGTAACTCATGCGCTCATGATCACGGACTACCCTAAACTAGGCTTCTCTCTCTTCTTGTTGCTGAGTGGTTGTGGCTATGTTCTTCTTCCGAATTTGGGATTTGAATTCTTGCTTCTCTTGTGCCCACTGAGCTTTCTCTTTCTCAAAAGCATCATATAGAAGATCCCTATCTACTTTAACGATGTTGAGCTCTTCTTGCAGTGCTCTGAAGGAAGATTCATAATCTCTTTCCATCCGTTCCATATCCAGCCCAACTCTGTTTTGAATCTCAGCCTCCCACTCTACGGTGCTCTTCACGACTATCCCCGGTCTATCTGCGAGAGCATCTTGATTATAAAACCACTCAAGATAAGAAGGATTCATCTCACCCTGTTCTCGATCCACCACCATGGTGCCACACTCGAGTATCTTAGCGCCATTCCAAACATATTGAGCATAAGCTTCACGAATGGGATCCTCTGACGTTGCTTCCCAGATAAAGTTGTCCATAGGCTCTACTGGGGGCACTATCTGCTTGTGACCCAACTGACGTAGAACTTTCATGGGAGCATATGGCTAATAACCCCGAAGCCCCATCAAGATCAGAAACGGATGGCAAGATGACTTATAGATGACATATTCTGCGGTGAACCAAGGATAGTTCAATGTAATCTGATCATCTGTTAAGGAGTAGAGATACTCCCTCCAATCTTGGACACATTTTGGAAAACTATGAACCTCCAATTCACTTTTCAATCTTGCATTATACTGGCGAACATGATTACCCTAACAAGTACGGTGGTCTACCTGATAAGGATGACGAAAAAGATGATCCATGAACCACATCTGGAGCAGGAGGGTACAACCTTCAAAGAAACCTTTTCCTTCCTAGAATCTGGTCGAGGCGCGAAAGATATCTACTAACACCATAGGAAGAATGGAGGAATATTTTCTTTTCATCATGGCTGTGACTATCCTAGATAATCGAATGTTGATCTTCCGATCCTCTCTTGGAAAGACCATGCACCCAAAGAAAGCAACAATAAATGCTTTCCGTTCGTGTTCTCGCCATATGTGTTGGTTCTGTTTGTTAACCAGCTTCGTCCCATATTCTGAAAACCCCCCTTCCTGTACGTACCCGTCATACAAGAAATCTAGGCGGACTTACCCTTGAACCACATGTGCTATCTCGGTGTGGCTGATCCACATCTGCTCAAGGAACTTGGTAGCAGTGATATCCCTAGGAGCCAAAAGTCTCTTTATTCGACTCTTTTTTGCGAGATGTGTATATTCAGTGAATTCTTCCAAGGTAGGAGTCATTTCAAACCCATTAAGATGAAACACATTTTTCTTTGGGTCCCAGAAATAAACCAAAGCCTCGATGAGTTCTCATTTAGGCTCAATCTCCATGATGTTTACCAAGTTTTTCAAATAATCCTTGATCTTTCCTTGCTCAAACCCATCCATGTTGTTCCACCATCGCTTGAATAACCTAGGCACTTTGTCGACAATCTTAAACAGCGAGTGCTCTTCATCGCTCGGCCTCTTGTCAGGTCTTCCATTAACCGAATCCATATCGTACCTAGATAATAAAAATATGGGACCGAGTCCTAATGTAAACTCAAATAAATGACACTAAATAGAACTTTAGAATAGACAAACTTCTTACGGGGGGGGGGGGGGGGGGGGGGGGGGGAAGCTAGAAAAACGGTCAGACAAGGACAAAATGATAAAAGGTGACGAGGGGAACAAGATGGTTATTTTTATGAAGACGGCTTTTTAGTACCTCTAATAAAAGTATTAAGGCTATCTTGGTAAATATATCCTGACACATGGATAAGCGGGTAAAAAGAAATAAAAATTTATGTTTTACGAAAAACACCCATTTGATACTTCACAAAAAAAAACTATAAGGCTGACATGGAAAAAATGGCCAAAAATAAAGGACGACACGGCAAAAATGAAATGACTATTTTTACGAAAATAGCCATTAGACACTTTCGAGAAAGGTTTAAAGGTTGTTCAGGAAAAAAGGTAAAAAAAAAGACGAAATGGTAAAAGGTGTTAAAACGAGCACAATAACCATTTTGGACGGACATAGCCCTTCGGCACTTCTGAGGAAGATTTTAAGGCTATTTCGACAAAAATGGTTTTACATAGGGGTAAAGTGGAAAAATATTAGCTATATTTATGAAAAGAGCCTTTGATTATTCCAAAGAAGGTTTTGAGGTTGTATTGAAAAACAAGATCTAACGCAAAAGAAAAAATAATGAAAAAGACAAAAAGCAGCAAAACTATCGATTTATTATTTTTTTAAAACTGAAAAATATTGTGGACACACTAATTTCGAAAACTCTTGCAAGAATAGGAGTTGAACCCGATGAAGGTTGCCTACGTACCCCACTGGAATTGTGAGAATCGAACCTGCGTAGTTCGAACCAAGACTTGACTTTTTTTTAATAGTAAAAACGAATTATTTGTACAAAAACTCGGGGAATGATTTTTTTTTCTTCAAATTCCGCTCAACTAATTTCTAAAGTCGGTCAGCAAATGCAAGCAAGCCTTCCAAATAATGTAGCAAGTAGCACATATGTGAACATGGTGGTCTCAACATAGATACCTGCCTTATATGGACCCATCCCCTATCCCGAGTTTCACTAAGTCAAATGCACATGATGCAACAAAACGATCCTACTAGGGATAACCAGGCATGTGGCTTATTGTTCTAGGTTTTAAAAATCCTAGGGGATGGAGTGTATCTAGACTGGCCATAAAACGAGCGGACAACTCGAGTTGGGAAGGGGTAGCGTACCGGGAGAAATACTTCTCCGGCTTAACTACTGGACCCTCCCTGTTCTTAAATATAGGTGACTAATAATCCTTCACCGGGAGCCCAGGCCCACCGGCTTTATCTCAAAAAAGAATGGGGCGCGTATCCGCGATTCCCTAGGTTGTATCCAGAAGACTCAGTGCGAAGAAGACAATTTATAATACAGTTTAATAATATCAAAACGGTAAAGAGCAGGCAAGTAGCACATTAGGCCTAAATAAATCACAGTTATATACAAAATTTGAAAAGCCAAATAAAGTCAATGTACAAGCGCGAATTCTTGAATCTCCCCTACAGAGTCGCCAGAGCTGTCAC
>ML244100.1:108156-142562 GCA_005239495.1 Nicotiana undulata | reverse complement strand
TTTTTTTCCCCCCCCCCCCCCCCCCCAAAGGAAGATATGTGTGGATTAAAGGGTTTTTCCAACTAAAGTGACAAATTTGAGTAGTGATTATTTTATTTTTCAGAGTCGCCACTTGGAAATGATTTTTGGGTGTTCCAAGTCACCCTTTATTTGAATCCCTAGTCAAAGAAAGGTTTGACTCTATTATTATTGGTCTGCAAAAATAAAGTCCGGATAAGAAATTATGTTGACCGGGGAGAAGGTGTAAGGCATTCCCCGAGTCCTGTGGTTCTAGCACGGTCGCTTTTATTGACTAAAATTGGCTTGAGTTAATTTCTGGATAAACTTTGCTTTATTTGATTTTCATGTTTGCCCATGTCCCATTTTATTGTTGATGACTTTATTAATCTCGAGCTAGGACGAGTATCCCCGACCCTAGATTACACTAACCAAGACGAGTATCCCCGACCTTAGTTCGTGCGTCGTACCCAAAAGTGGAGCCTACTCAAAGTTAATTAAATAAAAAATTTAACTTATTTGAAAGATTTGAAACAAGACGTGTCCTCACAACCTTGCCATTTTGTGTATGTCTTTATTCTGAAGTGGGTCCTCCCCACATTGATTAAGACGAAATATTTATTTTCGAGCCTCTAAGTTTGTCAAGAGTATTTGTGATTGAGTGATTGACTTACTTTAATTATAAAAATGGATCTCCTCTTTGTTTTTATAATAAGTAAATACTACAAAATAGTCAAATTTTAAGAATTAGTTGACTAAACTAACAATTAAAGATTAACTCCAACTATGGTATTATGGGCAATGAGGTGTTTATAGTTGATACATATGTATTGGGCTAGCAACTTATTTGAGGAAAATATGGGCCTCAACTCATTAATTGGCATTGGGCCAACTATTATTTACAGAATTGAATCAACTTCATGTTAAAGGGGATGGGCTAGCTTTCCTTGAATGAGAATGGGCCAGCAAGTCAGCTCATTGGGCCCTTGTTCTTGTTGGCCCAATCCTATTAATTTCAAACATTCAACTTACAACCCTAATCTCACCAACTGACCAAGCAACCCGTACTGTTTGTGTGTCTTAAGTAAACTTCAACGTTCACAAAGCCTAAAAAAAACTTTACTAAAAGAGCTAACAACGTAAGTATGAAAGTCAAGAAAGGAACAATATTTACTGCTATAGTGGAGTAAAAAAATGGATCATTAAGGACCTTTTGAAAACATACTTCTAATAAAACTTCCATCCACATTGGGCGGCACCCGGATGAATGGAATACCGCGAGCTATGAGCCTCTGCTAATATCAACTCTCGAAGCCCATCCACAGTGGGCACGCAAATACGGCCCTGCATCCTCATAACACCGTCATCACCAATAGTCACATCCCTGGCATCATCCCGACGGACCCTATCCTGAAGTACTAGCAAATGCGGATCATCATACTGCCAAGCTGTAATCTGATCATAAAGAGAAGACCGAGAAGCCATGCTAGCTAATACCCGCGGAGGGTATGACAAATCCAATCTCACCAATTGACCCGCTAAAGCCTGAACATCAAGTGCTAAAGGTCGCTCTGCTGCTGAAAGGTAAGCTAGACTCCCCAAACTCTCGGCTCTGCGACTCAAGGCATCGGCCACTACATTGGCCTTCCCCGGATGATACAAAATAGTAAGGTCATAATCCTTGAGAAGCTCTAACCATCTCCTCTGCCGCAAATTCAGATCCTTCTGCCTCAGTAGATTTTGCAAGCTACGATGGTCAGTGAAAATCTCACACTGTACCCCATACAAGTAATGCCGCCAAATCTTTAAGGCATGAACAATGGAAGCTAACTCAAGATCGTGCACTGGGTAATTCTTCTCGTGCACCTTCAACTGTCTTGACGCGTAGGCAATCATCCTACCGTCCTACATCAATACCTCTCCCAAGACAACTCTAGAAGCATCGCAATAGACTGTATAAGAACCCGAACCAGTAGGCAAAACCAATACCGGAGTTGTGGTTAATGCTGACTTGAGCTTCTGATCTCCTCACACTCATCAGACCATCTGAATGGAGCACCCTTCTGGGTCAATCTGGTCAATGGTGAAGCAATAAAAGAGAATCCCTCCAGAAAGCGACGGTAATATCCCGCCAGACCAAGGAAACTCCTAATATACGTAGCTGAGGAAGGTCTGGGCCAACTCTGCACCGCCTCAATCTTCTTCGGATCAACCTGAATACCCTCACAGGACACCACGTGCCCCAAGAAAGCTACTGAACCAAGCCAAAACTCACACTTGGAGAATTTTGCATAAAGCTTCTCCTCCCTTAACCTCTGCAACACCACTTTCAAATGATGAGCATGCTCTTCCTGGCTACGGGAATAAACCAGGATGTCATCAATGAATACAATGATGAACGAGTCAAGGTAAGGCTGAAACACACTGTTCATCAATTGCATGAACGCGGTTGGGGCATTGGTCAGCCCAAATGACATAACTAGAAACTCATAATGATCATATCTTGTCCTGAAAGCAGTCTTCGGGATGTCAGAATCCCGAATCTTCAACTGATGATATCCAGACCTCGAGTTCTTGAAGCTTCTCTTTCAAATCTTTCAACTCTGCTGGTGCCATACGGTAAGGTGGAATAGAGATAGGCTGGGTGTCTAGCACCAGGTCAATACCAAAATCAATATCCCTGTCAGGTGGCATGCCTGGCAGGTCTGTAGAAAATACGTTCAGAAAATCGCGAACCACATGGACAGAATCATTAGAAGGAGTCTCACTACTAACATCCCTCACAAAAGCAAGATAAGACTCACACCCTTTTCTCAACCATACACTGAGCCTTCAAATAAGAAATCACTCTGCTAGGCACATGCTCTATAGACCCTCTCCACTCAACTCTCGGAACTCCAGGTATAGCTAAGGTCACGGTCTTAGCGTGACAATCATGAATAGCATGACATGGGGATAACCAATCCATGCCCAGTATCACATCAAAATCAACCATACTGAGTAACATCAAGTCCACTCAGGTGTCCAGACCCCTAATAAATATAATACACGACCGATACAGATGGTCCACAACAATAGTATCGCCCACCGGAGTTGAAACATGAACAGACATAACTAAAGACTCACGGGCATTGCTAAGGTCATGGTCTTAGCGTGACAATCAAGAATAGCATGACATGGGGATAACCAATCCATGCCCAGTATCACATCAAAATCAACCATACTGAGTAAAATCAAGTTCACTCGGTCTCTAGACCCCCAATTGATATAAGACACGGCCGATACATACAATCCACAATAATAGTATCGCCCACCGGAGTCGAAAGTGAGAAAAATAGGATGAGACATAAGAGTATGTGGAACCAGGGTCAAATAAAGACAAAGCATCACTGTGACAAACTAAGATAGTACCTGTAATCACCGCATCTGAGGCCATCGCATCAGGCCTAGCCGGAAGTGCATAAATACGTGGCTGGCCTCCACCTACCCGACCTCCCCCTCTAGGGCGGCCTCTAGCTGCCTGACCACCAACCCTGGCTGCCTGGGTAGGTGGTGAAGTGACTGGGGCTGAAGTCGAGGGTTGAACCCTCTGCTGATATGAACTACTAGGACAACGGGGACATTTCCTCCACCCATGTCTGAACTCTCCACACTCAAAACAACCACCTGGAGCTGAAGATGGGGTCTAAAGAGAACCCTGGCCACCATGAAAATTGCCAGACGAACCGTGCATAGAAGAACCCTGATATGATGATGCTCTAGAGGAGCTCTGAGTTGGAAGGGCACTAACAGATGAAAGTCCCTAATGAGAACTGCGAGGAACTTGCCCCGAAGATGCACCACTGTAAGCTGGGCGAGCTGGGTGTGGAGGTCTAAATGGATGACCTCTGCTGTGCTGAAATTGCCTTCTAGAAGGGGCACCACTGAAGATACCTGATCCCCAAGGCCTCTTGGTCTGTATCTCCTCACGCTCCTGCCTACGAACCGACTCAATGTCCCGAGCAATGTCAACTACCTGCTCAAATGTAGCTCCAGACACTCTCTCCCTGGTCATCAAAATTCGAAGATGATACGTGAGACAATCTTCTAACCTCTTGATCCTCTCCCTATAAGTAGGGACTAACTTAGAAGCATGTCGAGCTAACTCACAATACCGCATCTCGTACTGTGTAACTGACAGCCCGGAGAATTTCGGCACATTTACTACCAAATTACTTAAATTATAGTTTGTTTCAAGAGCATTTGCCCTTTATACTTATAGAATTTTGACGTTTTGCAGTGCATGAGATGTAATTACTCAAGACCATGAAAAGAAAGCAAAGAAGCTAAAAAGTGAGGGGATCAACACTATGCGATCGCATATCTGACAAGAGAGCGTCGCATAACTCAAATGCGAAACGCATTTTTCACCCAGGGATTGCAGACCGCAATAGACAAGATGGGCCAATCTCAACGGCTAAAATGCGGTCGAGTATGCGATCGCATAACTCACATGCGAACCTCATACTTAACCGCAGAATCTCCGATACCTGAAGCTTCACCAAGAATGCGATATGAATCTGCGGTCGCACATAAACAATGCGAACCGCAAATCAACAATGCGGTGACGACCAGGAAACTAGGGTTTAGTTATGCGATGAGAACAAGAAGGATGCGATCCGCATTCCTGATATGCGACAGGAATGCGATCACATAACCTGTCCGCGGGGGTATTTTTGTCTGTGACCCACCCAACCTTTGGCCCACTATAAAAGGATTTACTTGGGTTTTGTGGGTCATTCAGGTCCAGCCTTTGAAGAACATTCCCTTATTAGAATATTCACTTCTTTTTGGAAGCATTATAACACTTCATTCCTGGTTTTGTAAACATTCATGACACTTAATACTCTTAGCTTTTTGTCATTTATTATGAGTAGCTAGCCTTAAATACTAAGGTTGTGGACCCTAAATGGTATGTATTTGGGTATTTAACATTGAATATATACATAATGGGTTGTTGATATTTATTTACTCTTTCACTATACATTCCTTGTTAGTGGTTGCAAACATTGACTTATGTCATAATTCTTTCTTAACTTGGAAAAGTGGGTTAGAATTGGTAAGAGTAAATAACAAAGACTCAAGGCTTTAAACCTTGTTTAATATAATCACTTAGGGATAAGATGGTTCTATTTGGCATACAGTGATTTGGATTTCATCGTAACTCTTTTATATTTGGGAAAATTATAAAGAGGAAATACTACTCTATTATTGGAAAATATTGGGTAGCCATCTAGAAATCAATTGCATATCAAGAACGTCCCATTAGAAATATATCATATTAATACCCATTTGCATTACACGTCATTAAAAGGGGACCCAACCTTGGTTCACCTAATCATATTAACTATACTTTTAAGTAAATCTCAGTGCTACTACTTCTATTAGTTTACTATACAACCAACCCCCATCTCCCCATTTACTAATGGAATAGAATTACGATTTGAGTTAAGCATCACACTATCAAAGTAACATTTTCACACATATTCCCTGTGGGATTCGACCCCAACCTCGTTGGGTTATTATATTTGACTCCGACCGCTTTACATTATTTTAAAGTGTAATTTGAGCGTATCAAATTTTCGCGTCGTTGTCGGGGACCTCTAGTGTGTGAGACTTTACTTTATATCTTTTTCTATTCCATCACAAGTTGCTTGTTTTGTATTGGTGTCCCAGGTCACAATGGCCGATAATTATGATGAAGAGGAAAATCCTTTCGCCGATATTGAGGAATACATCGACGATTCCAATGCCATACTTCCACCGGTAGTTGGTGCTTCGACATTTAAAGTGGACCATGGAATGATACTGATGCTCAAGGCAGAAGGATTATTTCACAATTCAACTGATGATGATCCCACGCAACACCTAAGGAATTTCTTGGGTGTGTGCGCCATGCACAAACAGACCAATGTATCGGATGACGCCTTGAGGTTGCGGGTGTTCAAGTACTCATTAGCGGGAGAGGCAAGGAAATGGCTTCACAACTTATCTCCTCACACCATCACTACATGGCCGGAGCTGGTCCGAGCCTTTTTGTCAAAGTGGTTCCCGGATAGAAAGAAATTTGTGCTTAGAGACAAAATATTCTTCTTCAAGCAAATGCCGGGGGAACACTTACATGAAACATGGGACCGATTCAAGTTGTATCTCGTGAGATCACCAAACCATGGGTTCCCGAACGACATTTTGATGGAAAAGTTTTACATGGGACTGGACCCACTCTCCCAATCAATTTCCAAGAATGTCGCGGATGGGTCTTTCATGGATAAGTCATTTGCTAGAATTACGCAAATTTTAGACAAGATGGCTAAGCACAATCAAGCTTGGCATTCGGAAGGTACAACTGGGGGAATTTCTTATGGCACTCCTTCTCTGGCAAACATGATCAAAGAGAATCAAGAGAGAGACCAAGTAATTGCCGGTCTCGCCACTAATGTTGATGTATTGACAAAGATGCTCAAGGAAAATCAAACCAAGAAAGTGCATATGGTGGAAGACATGCAATCGATGGGAAATCAAGAATGGGAAGAAGCAAACTATGTTAAAAACTCCCAAGGTGGTTATCGCCAACAAAACAATTGGAGGCCAAACCCACAAGGGCAAGGCCAACAAAATTGGCGCAATGAACAAGGAGGTCAAGGATCGTGGAACAACAACAACAACCACCCCAATAGAAGCTCCACTCCGTATGTACCATCAAGAGGGAAATATTCCAACTCTTCACAATCATCAAGTGAATCTAAAATGGAAGGGATGCTAGAGCGGATTTTGGAAAACCAAGAGAAAAGCGATGCAACAATAAGGAATATGTCCGAGGTGGTGGGGTCACACACCGCTTCGATTCAAAAACTTGAATTGCAAATGAGAGATCTATCAAGGGAGCAAACTCCCAAGCAAAAAGGCACACTTCCAAGTGACACGGTAGTCAACCCGAAAAGCGGCCCAAGTGGGTCGACA
Source organism: Nicotiana undulata (assembly GCA_005239495.1). NCBI lineage: Eukaryota > Viridiplantae > Streptophyta > Magnoliopsida > Solanales > Solanaceae > Nicotiana > Nicotiana undulata. The sequence continues at coordinate 135,566 of ML244100.1, read as the reverse complement.
TCTCATTGTATGGCCATAACAACAAGAAGTGGTAAGGTGCTACAAGACGAGGTTGAGAAAGTGATTGATGTTGAGAACAATGATAAAGGAGAGGAAGCACGAAGTGAATCACCGGTAGTAGTTGAGGTTGGAGAAATCCTCCCAGAGGATGAGATTCAAAGAGAACGAAAAGGAAAGGCCGTGGAGAAGGTGAAGGAGACCCCAAAGGCTCCTCCCCCAATTCCTAGATCTAGTCCTCCATTTCCTCAACGGTTTGCACGAAGAGAGGAGGATGGGAAGTTCGAAATATTCTACGACAACTTGAAGCAATTGTCAGTGAAGATTCCGTTCTTGGATGCTTTCCAAGAAATGCCGGGGTTTGCTAAATACTTGAAAGAGTTGATGACAAAGAAGAGAATATTCTAATAGGGGAATGTTCTTCAAAGGCTGGACCTGAATGACCCACAAAACCCAAGTAAATCCTTTTATAGTGCGCCAAAGATCGGGTGGGTCACAGACAAATATACCCATGCGGACAGGTTATGCTATCGCATTCCTGTCGCATATCAGGAATGCGGATCGCATCCTTCTTGTTCTCATCGCATAACTAAACCCTAGTTTCCTGGTCGTCACTGCATTGTTGATTTGCGGTTCGCGTTGTTTATGTGCGACCGCAGATTCACATCGCATTCTTGGTGCAGCTTCAGGTATCGGAGATTCTGCGGTTAAGTATGCGGTTCGTAGGTGAGTTATGCGATCGCATACTCGACCGCATTTTAGCCCTTGAGATTGGCCTATCTTGTCTGTTGCGGTCTGCGATCCCTGGGTGAAAAATGCGTTTTGCATTTGAGTTATGCGACGCTCTCTTGTCAGATATGTGATCGCATAGTGTTGCTCCCCTCACTTTTTAGCTTCTTTGCTTTCTTTTCATGGTCTTGAGTAATTACATATCATGCACTACAAAACATCAAAATTCTATAAGTATAAAGGGCAAATGCTCTTGAAACAAACTATAATTTAAGTAATTTGGTAGTAAATGTGCCGAAATTCTCCGGCACATCAACACCCCCAACTTAAACTCTTGCTTGTCCTCAAGCAACTAAAATGACTCTATCTTAAACTAGACTTAAACTGTAAGACCGGAAGAAACATATTGACTAGTTTAGTGTAAGTGTCTAGTCTCAAGCATGTGTGTCTGTAAATAATCCATACCCTTCCTATATAAATAATGTGTCAAAAAGAAAACCAACTCTGTGTACTTGAGGCTCGCCCGTTGACTCTATGTGTACTTAGAATTATACATGCAAATAAGGAAGGTTTTGAGTTGTCGAGCCTTGACTCTTGAGCTAAAACGATGTTGAATCGAACAGTCATGTGCCATGTGTGTTAGTGCTTGTATAAATAATTCTTGTGCTTGTGTCCATCATCTAGAACTTGCCTGGTTGGTTTTTCAATGCTAATGACAATTTTGTTTGGTTGGAGAAATGACCTTAGGCATTCTTTGTGTTATTCGAAAACCACGTTAGCCTTTTGAGCCACCTTTGTAGATATATTATCACTAGTTATCCCATTTGAGCCTTGAACTTTTTCTTTTGTCACCTCAATACTAGCCTTCCCCTTTTGAAAAATAATTCCTCTTTTGAACCCGTTCCTCCTTGAATATTGAGAATGAGGCAAAAATCCTAAGTTGGGGGTGTAGTATCAAAGTGGAAGCTGAGAAGGTACTCTCTTGAAATCAAGCTCCAAAAGAAAAATACAAAAGAAAAATACAAAAGGAAAATACAAGAGAAAAACACAAAAAGAACATGGGAGCTTTGAAGAGACTAATTGAGGTATTTAAAGTGGTTCTTTGTTGGTAACTAGATGCGAATGAAGCCATATGGTTTGAATAGAAACAAAGTGCATCAAGAAAGAAAAATGTGAGTAGTGTTCAAGGAGGGTGTAGCCATTTCCCAAATGAGTATCCCCCCTTCACCTAAACCTACATTACAAGCTTATAAAGTCCTTATGGGATCCCCAACCAAATATTCTTGAATGTGCTATGAATTAAAATAGTGTAAAGCAGTCGGAGTCAAATATAATAACCTAACGAGGTTGGGGTCGAATCCCACAGGGAATAGGTGTGAAAATGTTACTTTGATAGTGTGATGCTTAACTCAAATCGTAATTCTATTCCATTAGTAAATGGGGAGATGGGGGTTGGTTGTATAGTAAACTAATAGAAGTAGTAGCACTGAGATTTACTTAAAAGTATAGTTAATATGATTAGGCGAACCAAGGTTGAGTCCCCTTTTAATGACGTGTAATGAAATGGGTATTAATATGATATATTTCTAATGGGATGTTCTTGATATGCAATTGATTTCTAGATGGCTACCCAATATTTTCCAATAATAGAGTAGTATTTCCTCTTTATAATTTTCCCAAATATAAAAGAAATACGATGAAATCCAAATCACTGNNAATAGAACCATCTTATCCCTAAGTGATTCTATTAAACAAGGTTTAAAGCCTTGAGTCTTTGTTATTTACTCTTACCAATTCTAACCCACTTTTCCAAGTTAAGAAAGAATTATGACATAAGTCAATGTTTGCAACCACTAACAAGAAATGTATAATGAGGAGTAAATAAATATCAACAACCCATTATGCATATATTCAATATTAAATATCCAAATACATAACACCCATTTAGGGTCCACAACCTTAGTATTTAAGGCTAGCTACTCATAATAAATGACAAAAAGCTAAGAGTATTAAGTGTCATGAATGCTTACAAACCCAAGAATGAAGTGTTATAATGCTTCCAAAAAGAAGAGAATATTCTAATAGGGGAATGTTCTTCAAAGGCTGGACGTGAATGACCCAAAAAACCCAAGTAAATCCTTTTATAGTGGGCCAAAGGTCGGGTGGGTCACAGACAAAAATACCCCTACGGACAGGTTATGTGATCACATTCCTGTCGCATATCAGGAATGCGGATCGCATCCTTCTTGTTCTCATCGCATAACTAAACCCTAGTTTCCTGGTCATCACCGCATTGTTGATTTGTGGTTCGCATTGTTTATGTGCGATCGAAGATTCACATAGCATTCTTGGTGCAGCTTCAGGTATCGGAGATTCTGCGGTTAAGTATGCGGTTCGCAGGTGAGTTATGCGATCGCATACTCGACCGCATTTTAGCCCTTGAGATTGGCCCATCTTGTCTATTGCGGTCTGCAATCCCTAGGTGAAAAATGCGTTACGCATTTGAGTTATCCGACGCTCTCTTGTCAGATATGCGATCTCATAGTGTTGCTCCCCTCACTTTTTAGCTTCTTTTCTTTCTTTTCATGGTCTTGAGTAATTACATCTCATGCACTGCAAAACGTCAAAATTCTATATGTATAAAGGGAAAATGCTCTTGAAACAAACTATAATTTAAGTAATTTGGTAGTAAATGTGTCGAAATTCTCCGGCACATCAGCAACTGCTCAAACTGTCTGCGCTGCTCCTCTCTGTGGGACTGAGGAACATACTTCTCCAAAAGGATCGTGGAGAACTGCTTCCAGGTAAGAGGTGCTTAACCAACCGGCCTACGCCTCTCAAATGCCTCCCACCAAGTGAAAGCAGCACCCGCAAAGTGAAATGTAGAAAATGAGACCCCACTAGTCTCCAAATACCCGCAGTACGTAGTATCCTCTGGCATTTATCTAGAAAACCTTAGGCATCCTCACCCTCTGTGCCGCTGAAAGTCGGAGGCTGAAGTCTACTGAACCACTCCGACCTACGCTGCTCATCCTCGGGCATAGCTGGAACCACATAGTCCAGAACTGGGGCAACCGGCTGGGCTGGGACTACCCCCGGTTCCTGAATACCATGTACAACCTGCTCAAGTGTCCGGGAAGCTGGAGTCTGAATGCCTCCCCTGGCCTGAGCTGCAGTGGCAGTCGTAGACATAGCAACTAACTTAGCTAAATTGATACACACCGTCAATATCTGAGCCAGGGTCTCCTGAAGACCCGGAATAACAATAGGCACTGCCGGTGCCTGATCTTGTCCCACTGGAGCACCATCGGCGGAAACCTGATCCTGAACGATAGGGGGATTCTGTGGTACTGTCCAGGCAATTGCACGGGCTGGTCCCCTAACTCCACCACGGCCCTGACCCCTTGTGGGTCTGGCTGGTGTCTTGTCACCTTAATCGGTATTGCGTGTCCTCACCATCTGTGAGAGAATGAAACAACATGAGTTTAGATTTCAAGAATCAATAGATTGGCACGAAAGAGTTCAAGAAATTGAGATTTTTCCTAAGAGTTTTGCAGCCTCTCGAAGATAAGTATAGACGTCTCTGTACCGATCCGCAAGACTCTACTGAACCTGCTCATGATCGTTGAGTCATATGTAACCTAGTGCTCTGATACCAACTTGTCACGACCCCAAATCCTAACAGGTAATGATGGCGCCTATCGTGGAACTAGGCTAGCCAACCATCACATAACTACTCATTTGTTCCATTATAATATTTCAAAAATCAATAATAAGCAGCAAACAGAGTGTAAAATAATTTCTTTAAGTCTTTACGCCCCAATAATAATAATTTAATAGTCTAAACAATTCTCCCACGACTGGAGTCAACCGATCACGAGCATCTAAGAAATAACTAACTCTGCTAATGTCTTAAACAATGTCTATAAAATAAATACTAATACTAATAAAGGAAGGGAAACGGAGAAGCTGCGGACGCTGGACAGCTACCTCGAAATCCCAAACGCTGATGACAACGAACTCGGATGACTACTGCTCCGAACCAGTACCTGGATCTGCACACAGGGGTGGAGGGAGTAATGATAAGTACGCCAACTCAGTAGTAATGAAAATAAATCACAGTTTGAAGTATATGAAACACATAGCACAAAACAACAATCCACAAACAGTAAAACATCAACTCTCAATACAGTATACATAAGTTCGAAAACCAATTTCCAGAAAATCCTTTGAAACAAGTATATTTTTCCAAACATTTTTCAATAAAACTCTCAGTGATATCCGTTTGAAAATGAAGTGAATCATAGTCAAAAACTCAGTAGAATATCATTATAGAACTACCCCTCGGGCGATAATCATCACTTAGTATCAATTTCCCTCAGCACCTCACCATCACTCAGTATCAGCCCCGCGGGCAACCTAACTGTCACTCATGCCTCTCAATCACTCATCACTCGGCACTCGCACTCTGTAGGTACCTGCGCTCACTAGGGGTGTGTACAGACTCCGGAGGGGCTCCTACAGCCCAAGCACTATAAACAAGCCACATCATGGCAATAATCACTCTCAAGAACTCAGCCTCTCTCATATATCATAACATCCTCAATACATTAGCCCTCAGCCTCACTCAGTCAAACACTATCAGCATGTCATTCGTGCCATAAATAAAACAGGGTTCTCGACCCAAAATAGTATTTCATTTGAAGAATTAGTAATATCATCAATTTCACAAGAAAGACTGAGTGAAAAATCATAATTTCAAAATAGTGAGAATATTAGTAAAACGGCTCCCAAGGGGTTAAAACAGATAGGCACTAGGCCCCAAACATGGCGTACAACCCAATTATATCAAATCATAGTAGTACTACAGCGAATAAGCTTTAAAAGCAATTTCGCAACTCAATAGTTGCCTAAAAAGGTACATTTTTCCAAATTTCCAATTCGTGCACGCCCCACACTCGTCATCCAGTGTGGGCGTCACTCCAAATCCGTGAAAGGATGTAAAGTCTGGGGTTTCATACCCTCAGGACAGGATTTAAAGACATTACTTACCTCAAACTAGCCCGAAAAGCTACTCTGCAACCCGCTTGCCTCTCGTATCAACTTCCTAGTGCTCCAAATCTATCAAGATCAGATTTTTATCATCAAATTATGCTAAGGAAATGAATTCCAATTGAAAAATACCAATTTTAGCTCAAAACACGAAATTAGCCAAACCCGACCCACGGGCCCGTGTATCGAAACTCGACAAATTTTATACCAAAATGTTCTTCGTCATCTCACGAGTCCATACATATAAAGAACGCTAAAATCGGAGTTCGTTTGACCCCTCAAATCGACCCCTAAAGGTCTTATAATCTCAAGCCCTAACTCCACCTTTTTCTATTGATTTGCATGAATTAAACACTGGTATTTGATCCTTAATCACATATAATCGAGTATTAGGGTCCAAAATTCTTACCTCAATGAAGAACAATGATTTCCTCTCTTCAAAATCGCCTCAAAAGCTCTCTTTCCGTACAAAAATGGTGAAAAAGTGCGTATTGGTCGCGTAGGGTTTATTTAAATACTTGCCAGTCCTTTCTTCACTGCAATCGCAGAAGTACTCACGCGATCGCGAAGAACAAATCCCCTAGGCCCTCAAAAACTTCTATGCGATCGCAGCACAAGCCAAGCGATCGCGATTCAATAGAACCTCAACCCACGCGATCGCAACCATACTCACGCGATCGCGAAGAACAGTTGACCCCACTCCCCACGCGCCTGACTAACCCTACGTGATCGCACCAATGCACACGCGATCGCACTGACTAACGCTACATACCTTCGCGATCGCACACCTTCTCCCGCGATCGTGATTCGCAAAAATGATCGGGATCCATGTTACTCTATGCGATCGCGGACCATTCCTCTCGATCACAGTAAATAATGTGTTGCTGCACTTACACCAGCAAAACAACAGATTTTCCTAAGGCTAAAATGCCCGTTAACCACCCGAAATCAATCCCGAGCCCCTCGGGACCCCAACCAAATTTACCAACACATCGTAAATGGTCATTCAAACTTAATTTCACTCTCAAAACACTAAAATAACATCAAAACACCAAAATCACATCGGATTCAAGCCTAAGAACTTTAAAATTTCTAAAATCCACCAACGATGCCGAAACTGTCCAAAACAACTCCGATTGACCTAAAATTTTGCAGACATATCCAAAATGACATTACAAACTTGTTCCAACTTCCGTAATTCCGTTCCGACCCCGATAGCCTATTTTCCACTACCGACCGAAAATCACCAAAAACTGACTTTCGCCAATTCAAGCCTAATTCTACACCGAACATCACAAAAATATTCTGAACACACTCGTAAGTCCTAAATCACCTAACGAATCTATCCGAGCCATAAAATCCACATTCCGAGGTTGTTTACCAATAAGTCAACTCTTAGTTGACTTTTCCAACTATAAGACTATTTTTAAAGACTAAGTGACTAAACTCTCACTACAACCATTCCGATTCCAAGCCTACCAACTCTAACACATCAATAACAGTATAACCAACCTAGGCCAAGGCAATAACAGTGAATATAATGTAGGTTCTACATAACGACTGCCCGAGTCGTTACATAGGTCGAAGAATTGAAATTCACATTTATAAAGTAACATGTAATTGAAAACTAATACTCAATTGCACATACATAATAATAACATTAATAGAAATTAAAACTTTAAAACTAATACTAATTGCAAAAGCAAAAAATCAGAAAAGATAAAAGTAGTTAGGTTTATACCAATCGAGGACATTTGACACTGTTCAAGCCACGAGAAGATGCCGAGGATGTAAAGGAGTAGCTACCGTACCTTGAAGCACATGTTTCCTCTTAGCAGGCGCCAACAAACAAGTTTGGCATCGTGCTAGAATAAAACGAGTGCCTTTAAGTCGATAATAGCAAAAGAAGAAGAAAAAAATGGAGAAGCAGTCGCGGGTAATGGGGTGGCCGCCGAAGGTGGCCGGCCGGCGGCGGTGCATTTTTTGGGGTGAGATTAGAGGGAAATTGTAGATCTCCTTGAGATATACACATTTTGGTAAGATATGTGGGATTGGGTGGTCGTATTTGTCACTAATTTGAGATAGAAAAGAGGAAAATTTGGGTGGCTAGGGTTTCGATTTCATTGAATTTTGAGGGGGTTTTGAGGACGACGGTCGCCGCCGGTGGGCGATTTCCAGCGGAGCCCACCACCGTGGATGTCTTGCGGCAACAGAGAGGAAGGGAGAGAGTGAGGAGAGGAGTTTATGGTTTGGGTTGGGTGTAAATGAGGCAATTTTCAGATTCTTATGGGGTTATATACCTCTTAAGATATCAAATATGGACCATTAGATCAAGGGTTGAAATTGAATCTCCAAGTTATTAAACGAAACAACGTAGTTTCACCGTGAAACTATGTTGTTTAGCTTACCTCTCAGGTGGGATTCACCACCGGGTCAAATAGAATTGGGCCACTGATTTGGGCTAAGTTTTGGTTTAATTTCTTAAAATTCAACTAGAACAATCCCTACCCCATTTATCAAACCATTAAACAACTCTTAAAACCTATACATACACAAATAAGAACAAAACACACACACACACATAGTTCTGCTATGTTCATTATGTACATCAGTTTGAAGACATGGCAAAAACTAGTCATTTACACTATAAATAGAGGAGTTTTCAGTTCATTATGTACATCAGTTTGANCCAGCAGGTTCGTATGATGATTTCGGACTTGGGCGTATGTCCGGAACGGGTTTTGGATAACCTGGGAACGTTCCGGCGTATATTGTGGAAGTGAGCATTTTAAAGGAATTTCCTAAAGTTTGGCTTAAAGAGCATTTCAGAGATATTGATGTCCGTTTGGGATTCCGAGTCTGGGAATAGCTTCGTATGGTGATTCTGGAGTTGGGAGCGCGATCGGAAGTGAATTCGGATGCCTGGAAGTCAATTTAAGGTCATTTGGCTAAAGATAAAAATTNATATATATATATATATATATATATATATATATATATATATATATATATATATATATACTTGTCTTCGATTTATTTACTTTACAGACTTTATTTTATAACACGTTATCAGCACAAAACTCTGCCATCTCGAGAAAATACTTTAAAAGTATCAAAGGTACGAACTTTCTTTTTCTAAATAATGTCAAATCTTTCTAAATTTGAATTTGTAGCCCTGGATATATCGGGCAAAAGTGTAACGACCCGACCGATTGTTTTGAGATCCAGCGCTTCGTTCAATAGTTGGGAGTCATGAACAGCTTCATTTCAGGTATATTGACTTGTGCATATGGTCGGAATTGAAATTCAGGAAGATCGGAGTTGAATTTAAAGGAAGATTCTCATTTTAGAAGTCTTAAGTTGAAGAAATCGAGTAAGGATGGGATTTTGAGTAAACGACATCGGAATCAGGATCCGAAGGTTCCAGCAGGTTCGTATGATGATTTCGGACTTGGGCGTATGTCCGGAACGGGTTTTGGATAACCTGGGAACAGTTCAGCGCATATTGTGGAAAATCAGTATTTTAAGGAAATTTCCTAAGTTTGACTTGAAGTACATTTCAATGATATTGAGGCCCGTTTGGGATTTNTTGAAGAATTCGACCGAAAATGGAAATTTTGATATCGGGGTCGGAATGCGATTCCAGAAGTTGGATCAGGTCCGTAATGTCGAATACGACTTGCCTGCAAAATTTGAGGTCAATCGGACGTGGTTTGATAAGTTTCGGCATCAAATGTGGAAGTTGGAAATTTCAAAGTTCATAAAATTGAATTCTTGTGCGATTCGTGTTTTTGGCGTTGTTTGATGTGATTTTAGGCCTCGTCTAAATCCGTGATATGTTTCTAGATTTGTTGGTACGTTCGGACGAGGTCCCGAGGGGCTCGGGTGTGTTTCGGGGTGGTTTCGGGTCATTACGGAGTATATTGTTGTTGTTGTTTTCTGGTGTTTCTGGTAATGCTATGCGATCGCAGCCTTAGCTATGCGATCGCGGAGAGTAAATTGAGGGGCAAGGTTTTTGGCCTATGCCATCGCGGATGTTGGTGTGCGATCGCGGAGAAGGGCTGGGCAGGCTAGTGCGATCGCAAGGAGGAAGGTGCGATCGCGGAGAAGGAATTTTGGTGGGAGCTGGAAATAGCCTGTGCGATCACGGGTATGCGTGTACGATCGCGGAGGAGTGATCTGGGTGGCTTGTGCGATCGCAGACGACTTCATGTGATCGCATAGAAGGGCAGAACTGGGCAGTGTTTATTAAAACGGAATTTTGGCATTTCTCTCGCAGTTTTCAAAGCCATGGGCGATTTTTGGAGAGCTTCAAGAGAGGATTTCCGTCATCTATGTTAAGGTAAGTTACTCCTACTCATTTCAAGTTAGATACAAGATTATTACATAGATTAGACATGAAATAAAATTTGAGGAAAATTTGGAAGAAACCTAGCATTTGGAAATTTGGATTTTAGCCACGAATTGAGCATGAATAATTGAGTAAAATGTGTAATTGAATTAGTAAAGCTTCAGGTAGAGATTTTCTTCAAGAAATTTCGAGGTCCGGGCATGTGGGCCCGAGGGCATTTTGGTCATTTCATTGAGTCGGGCTGAGGAACTTTGTAATTTGAACTGGTTATGATCTATTGAGTATATTTTCATGGAATTATCGTTATTTGGATAGTTAGGGAGCGTGCACATCCATTTTTAGTCATCGTAGAGGCTTGGAAGCCGGTGATGAATCTTCGGAGCGAGGTGAGTCTCCTTTCTAACCTCGTCAGAGGGAAATTGTCCCTCTAGGTAACCTTGTTTGCTATGTGATCTTTTTTGGGGGCTACGTACGCACCGAGTGACGAGAGTCCATACGTAGTGGCTATTACTGCTTCGTCCGGGTAGTTAGGACACAACATGTTCATTCTTTTTCCCTATTGTAGCATATATATGACTTGTATACTTATGTGATTGGTATTGTTGTCTTTAAACGTTGTGATACTTGGCTTGATTTAAGTGTGATAAGAGAATCACAGGATGGGATCGGGCCGTATGCCACGACAGAGTGATGATTGATTATATTATGGGATCGGGCCATACGCCACGGTAGAGTGATGATTGATTATATTATGGGATCGGGTCGTTCTCCACGACAGAGTGATGATTGATTTTATTATGGGATCGGGTCGTACGCCACGACAGAGTGATGAGAGAGTATATTATGGGATCGGGCCATACGCCACGTCGGAGATTGAGACTACAGGGTGGGATCGGGCCGTACACCACGGCGGAGATTGAGACTTCTGGGTGGGATCGGGCCGTACGCCATGGCGGAGATATAGACTATAGGGTGGGATCGGGCTGTATGCCACGACGAAGATTTACAGGATGGGATCGGGTCGTACGCCACGGCGGAGCGATGTGAGTGAGTACCATATGGGAGCGGGCCGTACGCCACGGCGGATACCAAACTTGTTTGATTTGAGATTGTTATTTGTTGCCGGATATTGATGTACTTGATTATTTGTTTTACTTGCCTACATGTTTCCTTACATCCTGCTTACTTTATTACTGTTGGACCTTAGTGAGTATCGTGTCAACCTCTCGTCACTACTTCTTCGAGATTAGACGGGATACTAACTGAATACATATATATATATGTACTCATACTACACTTTCTGTGAATTTTGTTGCACAGGTACCTTTATAGTACAATAATCGATTTGGGGACTTATACGGGCTGCATTCATCCAGAGGAGTTCCACAGCTGTCGGAGTCTCCCTTCTATGTATTTACATGTTATATCTATTGCCTTTGTCCCATTTATTTCTCGGACAAGAGTTGTATAATTGTATAAATTCTTAGAAACTGCTCATGTACTTGTGTCACCGGGTTCTGAGGATGTGTTGAGTCTTGTTTTATTGAATAAATAGATTTCTTTTCGTGTTTAATTTACAAAAAAATTATTTATTTGATTATGAAATGCAATAAAGGCAACGATTTCGAAATTGTTAAACAGGAAGGTATTTCAACTGATTAAGGTGTTGGCTTGCCTGACAGTGGTGTCCGGCCCCATCACAACCCATAGGTTTTGGGTCGTGACAACATGGTATCAGAGCTCTAGGTTCCCGTAGGTTTCACGAGTCATGAGCAAGTCCAGTAGAGTCCTGCAGATCGGTATGGAGACGTCTGTACTTATGTTCGGGAGGCTACAGGGCTGTTAGGAGTACTTCCCTTCTTGATTCCTCATTGTGCGACTTGATACCTTTAAGGCTTACGCCTATGCTTCTTCCTACTTAATCTTACGCGTCGCGAAGCGCTTGTTATGAATCAAGGGTTGAGAACTTTTAATGATACTATGGATGTGGTGCGGGATGTTTCTCCCAGTAAAGTTGATTAAGTCTATCATCATTGTTTTGCGGAAAGATTTTATGTCGTCTCAGCTCGGTAGCTGTAATTCTGAGAACTCTGAGGGCCATGCTCAGGTGGTTATGGAACTTACGAATGGTTATGGCGTGATGTTGATATGAGGATAGAACATTTGCCCATGTATTGGGGTGATGAACGGTTTAAAGGGAGGTCTTCTCAGAGTAGGGTTTCGAGATTTTAGTATTTTGTTCCGTCGGGGGAGAGGCATTTGGATTACAAATGATCTGGTCTTGGACTGATAAAGTGGTAAGGATTGGTGTTTCCAAGTGAGGTGGAGTACTCACTTGTAATAAGCTATCGTCGCCTTTGATCAAATGGAATATGTTAAGTTTGTCGACGTTACAGCTATTCGGTTGTGTTGGATTGGATTGTTGTGAATTAGTGTTGAAGAAGCAGCCGTCGGAGGTCGTGGGGTGTTGTGGTTTCGTATTGAATAAGCACTTTTAATGAAGGCGGCTCGAGGAAGATGATCTTCGTAAAGATTTAAAGTTGTGGGGGATCTACCGGTTTAAGAGCTACGGAGAATGGTATTGAATTGAGGCAGCAAGTGGGCACCATTCGACGGAGGAAGATATGTGAGAAGTGCTGGGCGGTGGTGCCAATTCTAAAAGATCAGGTGTAAGGAGAGGAAGTCAGGTAACGCTTGAGGGAATAAGTTGGACCAAGTGGGAGAGCGGCAGCATATTGGTGAATCAGAAGATGTAGTAGTGCAGTTAGTAGATGTCCAGGAAGAGCGAACAGATTGGTAAAGTTGGTAAATGGATACAGGATTAGGATGGGGTCTTGATATTGTAGAAAGTGAGAATCATAGCATAATGGTAGGTGTCAGTTGGCTAGTTTCCTCGGGTGGGTGGTCTTCTGTGAGTAGGTTAGCGGTTGTAGGGATGGTAAGTTCTGTGCGGAGTCCTAGTGGCTAGTCGGTAGGAGGTAGAATGTGTGAATGGTGTTAGAAAATTCAAATATTTAAGGGAGGCTAACAGGAGAATTCGGAAGAATTGGGTGGATTGGTGGGACAATGTCATGTCATCAAAGGAGAAAAGGATCTCAGCAGGGACTAGAGCGGTGCAAGAAGTAGCTTCGGGCTAAGTGGGGGAGTCCCACCACCTGCAGTTGGGTCGTAGGATTGTGCTCTCATGGGATTGCGGATTTGTTGGCGTATCGACAAGATGTTACAACTAAGGGAAAGGAGTATAGCGATAATTGAGCATGGCATTCGATAAATGTGTGCGAAGTTGGTCCTAGTCGACCAGGGTTAGGCTTTGGAAGACTAAGAATTCGTGCTTAAGGCCTAGGCAAGTTGTAAGGGTAGCGACTCAGTCACGTGCTCCGTTGAAAGGGTGTTCATGTGCTAGGAGAGCCTTGGGGTTGATTGTATTCGGGGCCATTCGGAGTGGGTGACTCCCAGTAGTGGTCCTAATGAATTCGAAAGTTAGAGTATGCGGTGTTTAAGAGTTTCAGGCAACAGTATAATTAAGAAGCGAGCTTCTGCAGTATAGTCTCTAAGAGGAAGGAAGATGGTTGGACGGTTCTATGTAATTTCAGCACGCTGGATAGTATCGGAGGAGTGAGAGAATAGACTCCACGTTGTAGAAAGATTATCAGGAGGTTGTGAGACGAGTTGCGGAATTTAGGTAGCATGGTCTTGGGATTCAAGGTCACTCAGGATGAGTGAGGGTTGAGTTTCTATGAGTTGAAAGAAGTTACTACTATCCTGAGTCAATTAAAGATGATTAAAAGAAGATGGATTGGTTAGCCATGATGGAACGGCGCATGTACGACAGTGATCAGTTCCTTCGGTATGATTGAGTACGTGAATGGTTTATGTAGATGTGTGTGGGTCTCGTCAGCCGTCGTAATAGATTTCATTTGGAAGCATTCAAGTGCTATGGCCTGTCAGGTGTAGGCGGATCCCGGAAGGTTTATGGTGGTTCAGACCACTACTTAAGGATTTGCATGTATTGTGATTGTGAGAGCTCACTTGTGTGTTGTTATGGTTCTCATGAGTTGAAGCAAATAAAAGGTTTCTACATGTGATGAAATGTTCACCCTGTTAGTGGTTCGGGAGTTATGATGTAATTCCTATGTCATTCCTTATCGACACGTTGGGTGCAGTGAACAGTATGTAACAGGAAATAAGAATTTGGGATTTGCAGTTCGGTGTTGACGAGCTTAGAGGAGCAAGAACAAGGGAGTTGAATGTCTAGAACAAACTGAAATTGTCTTCAGTGTCATCTGAGTTTGGTGGTTGGTGAACGAGGCTTTGTATCCTGGTTATGGGTCCTTGAATTGTTTTACAGCCTTAAGATGGTCGGTGGTATGGACGTACATACTTGTTGCCTTGTGTGGAAAGTCGTGGGAGTGTGACCACGGGAAGATTGTGTAAGCGTGACTTGTAGTTACCTGATTGATTGCAGAATTAGACTAAGTATAAGGAGTGTAATATTGCTTAATTGAGAATTTATGCCTGGAAGGCGTTCGGTTCAGTTGGTTGTGGATTGTGGGGTGTTTATCTCGGCTATTATGGTTTTCCTCGTGTGTATAAGAAAAAGGAAGCGGGTTGTTTGGACCCAGGTAAGGCTATCAACCTAGTTCAATGCGAAAAGAATCGGCTTGAATTGAGTGAATGGACTTAAACAAGATTTTGGGCTTCATGAGAGTCAGAGGTGTTAATTTCAGTATGGCACTCCTCAAGGAGGGGTATTGGGATATTAGGTGTTGTCCTGTCTTCGTCGAATTCATGTGATATTGCGATTGTGCCATGTGAGTTTTGAAACGGCTTGGTAATTCTTATGTGTTGAGATTCCGCGTGGCGATGAGGTTAAGTGAGCAAAATGGCTCTTGAGGTTCAGATTATATATCGCACCTCAGTGGTGCTTGAGTTTGTGGCATATGACCCTATCAGTCTCCCCAGAATGGTATTATGCACTCAGCGTGCTTTTTACCGATGTCAGTAAATTGTATTAGTGAGCAATTCAGCTCTGTGTATATATTTCTTTATGTAAATCTATGATGGGATCGGGTGGCACGCCGCCACGGATATGTTATTTGGATCGGGTTGCGCGCCGCAACAGTGTGATGTTGAGAAAGACTCCTATAATGATTATTCTTGTGTTTTACTTCGTAATTTGCTGAGGAAAGTTCATATTAGTTGCGTGAGTTGAGTAGTCCCTTTCAGAGTCATTTCCTTATGTGTCGTGTTCGAATGGTGGCCTATTGGCGCATTGTGGCATCGTGTGAGGCTAATGACCGTGTTTGGGGTGATTAGTTGTCTGAGCAGTTCATACTGGGTGAGACGGAAATTATAAATCTGGGATCGGTGTGATAAGACTATGCAAGTATATTACAGGACAATCACCATCATTGGTTGTAGTGAGATGATGATCTTAGTCAGGAGGAAGGAATTCAATGTTTAGTTAACTCTGCAGTTGGTTAGGGATTTCTACACATTTCCTCCGTTGTGGTGGTATGGTCAGCATTATAGCAGGATGTATGTGTGTATCTTATAAGGTGCTTTGAGAGCAGCAAATTCGCAGAATTCCTGCTATTAAGGTTCAGGGAACGTTATTATGGTCAGATGATGGACCATGCAGTGTGTGGTGCGGATTCAGCAAAGGCACGCAGTTGTGTTCTGGTGCTTCGTGTGGTAGTTGATACGGTGTTCAAATATTAAAATCAGGCATGGCAGAGAATTTCGGGTGTTAGAACCGAGTTTGGAACGTATTGTATGAATAAGAGGAGGATATCTTTAGATTTGATCAAGCTTATGTGCTCAACTAGGTTGTGGTAGCACGGGCAGGTGCACGAGGTGTTAAACAGTGATTCCAGGTAATTCTGGGGCAGTTCCTGGCACGTTCGAGGACGAACGTCCGTTTTAAGTGGGGGAGAATGTAACGACCCGACCGGTCATTTTGAGATCCAGCGCGTCGTTCAGCAGTTGGGGCTCACGAACAGCTTCATTTCAGGTATATTGACTTGTGCATATGGTCAGAATTGAAATTCAGGAAGATCGGAGTTGAATTTAAAGGAAGATTCTCATTTTAGAAGTCTTAAGTTGAAGAAATCGAGTAAGGCTGGGATTTTGAGTAAACGACGTCGGAATAAGGATACGAAGGTTCCAGCAGGTTCGTATGATGATTTCGGACTTGGGCGTATGTCCGAAATGGGTTTTGGATAACGCGGGAACAGTTAAGCGCATATTGTGGAAAGTCAGTATGTTAAGGAAATTTCCTAAGTTTGACTTGAAGTACATTTCAATTATATTGAGGCCCGTTTGGGATTCCGAGTCTGGGAATAGCTCTGTATGGTGATTCTGGAGTTGGGAGCGCAATCGGAAGTGAATTCGGATATCCGGAAGTCAATTTAAGGTCATTTGGCTAAAGATAGAAAACTGAAGGTTTTTGAAGAATTCGACCGAAAATGGAAATTTTGATATCGGGGTCGGAATGCAATTCTGGAAGTTGGAGCAGGTCCGTAATGTCGAATACGACTTGCCTGCAAAATTTGAATTCAATCAGACGTGGTTTGATAAGTTTCGGCATCAAATGTGGAAGTTGGAAATTTCAAAGTTCATAAAGTTGAATTCTTGCGTGATTCATGTTTCGGCATTGTTTGATGTGATTTGAGGCCTCGACTAAGTCTGTGATATGTTTCTAGACTTGTTGGTACGTTCGGACGAGGTCTCGAGGGGCTCGGGTGTGTTTCGGGTCATTTCGGAGTATATTGTTGTTGTTGTTTTCTGGTGTTTCTAGTAATGCTATGCGATCGCAGCCTTAGCTATGCGATCGCGGAGAGGAAATTGAGGGGCAAGGTTTTTGGCCTATGCGATCGCAGATGTTGGTGTGCGATCGCGGAGAAAGGCTGGGCAGGCTAGTGTGATCGCAAGGAGGAAGGTGCGATCGCGGAGAATGAATTTGGTGGGAGCTGGAAATGGCTTGTGCGATCGCGGAGGAGTGATATGGGTGGCCTGTGCGATCGCATAGAAGGGCAGAACTGGGCAGTGTTGATTAAAATGGGATTTTGGCATTTCTCTCTCATTTTTCAAAGCCATGGGCGATTTTGGAGAGCTTCAAGAGAGGATTTTCGTCATCTATGTTAAGGTAAGTTACTCCTACTCATTTCAAGTTAGATACAAAATTATTACATGGATTAGAACATGAAAATTAGGGAAAATTTAAGGAAAATTTGGAAGAAATCTAGAATTTGGAAATTTGGATTTTAGCCACGAATTGATCATGAATAATTAAGTAAAATGTGTAATTGAATTAGTAAAGCTTCGGGTAGAGATTTTCTACAAGAAATTTCGAGGTCCGGGCACGTGGGCCCGAGGGCATTTTGGTCATTTCATTGAGCCGGGCTGAGGAACTTTGTAATTTGAGCTGGTTATGATCTATTGAGTATATTTTCATTGAATTATCATTATTTGGATAGTTTGGGAGCGTGCACATCCATTTTTAGTCGCCGTAGAGGCTTGGAAGCCGGTGATGAATCTTCGAAGCGAGATGAGTCTCCTTTCTAACCTCGTAAGAGGGAAATTGTCTCTCTAGGTAACCTTGTTTGCTATGTGATCTTGTTTGGGGTTACATACGCACCGAGTGACGAGAGTCCGTACGTAGTGGCTATTACTGCTTCGTCCGGGTAGTTAGGACACAACATGTTCATTGTTTTTCCCTGTTGTAGCATAGATATGACTTGTATACTTGTGTGATTGGTATTGTTGTCTTTAAACGTTGTGATACTTGGCTTGATTTAAGTGTGATAAGAGAATCACGGGATGGGATCGGGCCGTACGCCACGGCAGAGTGATGATTGATTATATTATGGGATCAGGTCGTATGCCACGGCAGAGTGATGGTTGATTATATTATGGGATCGGGCCGTACGCCACGGCAGAGTGATGATTAATTATATTACGGGATCGGGCCGTATGCCACGGCAAAGTGATGAGAGAGTATATTATGGGATCAGGCCGTACGCCACTGCAGAGTGATGAGAGAGTATATTATGGGATCGGGTCGTACGCCACGGCGTAGATTGAGACTACAGGGTGGGATCGGGCCGTACGCCACAGTGGAGATTGAGACTACAGGGTGGGATCGGGCCGTACGCCACGGCGGAGATTGAGACTACAGGGTGGGATCGGTCTGTACGCCACGGCGAAGATTTACAGGATGGAATCGGGTCGTACGCCACGGCGGAGCGATGTGAGTGAGTACCTTATGGGAGCGGGTCGTACGCCACGGCGGATACCAAACTTGTTTGATTTGAGATTGTTATTTGATGCCGGATATTGATGTACTTGATTATTTGTTTACTTGCCTACAGTTTTCCTTACATCCTGCTTACTTTATTACTGTTGGACCTTAGTGAGTATCGAGTCGACCTCTCGTCACTACTTCTTCGAGATTAGACGGGATACTCACTAAGTACATATATGTATATGTACTAATACTACACTTTCTGTGCATTTTGTTGCACAGGTACCTTTATAGTACAATGATCGATTTGGGGACTTATACGGGATGCATTCATCCAGAGGCGTTCCACAGCTGCCGGAATCTCCCTTCTGTGTATTTACATGTTATATCTATTGCCTTTGTCCCATTTATTTCTCGGACAAGAGTTGTATAATTGTATAAATTCTTAGAAACTGCTCATGTACTTCTGTCACCGGGTTCTGGGGATGTGTTGAGTCTTGTTTTATTGAATTAAATAGATTTCTTATCGTGTTTAATTTACAAAAAATTTATTTATTTGATTATGAAATGCAATAAAGGCAACGATTTCAAAATTGTTAAACAAGAAGGTATTTCAACTGATTAAAGGGTTGGCTTGCCTGACAGTGGTGTCCGGCGCCATCACAACCCATAGGTTTTGGGTCGTGACAAAAAGCTACATGTCTTGGGTGTTTGATGTTGAAATTCATCTTGATGCGATGGGTCTGGCAGACACCATCAAGGACAACAATTAGGCATCAAAGTAAGACCATGCCAAAAACAATGATATTCCTACGCCATCACCTTGATGAGGGCCTGAAAAGGGAATATCTTACTGTTAAAGATCCAGTCATATTGTGGAATAATTTGAAAGATAGATATGACTACCTGATGATGGTCGTTCTTCCACGGGCACGTTATGACTAGACTCTTTAGGTATCAGCACTATGGCTCTCAATTCCCAGGCGATTGCACCAAAAAATGAAAAAATGGGGGAGTCGTGGTCTATGCTGAATTCTTTTTCTTAGATAGAATGAATGGAAAAGGGGTGCTTGTGTTGTGGTTTTCGTAGTTGCAAGAATTTTTTTTTTTCGAGAAAAAGTCCCCTCCTTCAATATCATGATTGGGTCGACCAGGCCAGATCATGAGTGAATAGAAAAAAAAAATGTACATAGCTGTTCCAGCTGAAATACTTGGAATAATTCTACCACTTCTACTAGGAGTAGCCTTTTTAGTGCTAGCTGAACGTAAAGTAATGGCTTTTGTGCAACGTCGAAAGGGTCCTGATGTAGTGGGATCGTTTGGATTGTTACAACCTCTAGCATATGGTTTGAAATTGATTCTTAAAGAACCTATTTCACCAAGTAGTGCTAATTTCTCCCTTTTTAGAATGGCTCCAGTGGATACATTTATGTTAAGTCTGGTCGCTCGGGCCGTTGTACCTTTTGATTATGGTATGGTATTGTCATATCCGAACATAGGGCTACTTTATTTGTTTGACATATCTTCGCTAGGTGTTTATGGAATTATTATAGTAGGTTGGTCTAGTAATTAGGGGGCGGCCGTTCGGTCGCCTATGATACTAGGACCAATAGGTTCAAAATGGGTTTGTGCCGCAGGTGTTGAACGATCTACTCTACACAGGTGTAGGCTTACAGGGCTAGGGCTCATAAACCCTTTCTTTCATTTATCAATAGGGCCATGCCCTGATTGGTCACTTTTCTGGGCCGGGATCGATAAGTGGAAGTCATAAAAAAGAAATCTTTCTCTTCGCACCTCAGATCAAGAGGAAGGGTTGCTTGTCAAGCTGGCCTATATATAATAATAAGAAAGAAACTGTCCTTGCTGAGAAAGATCCGGATTTCCCAGAGAGTGCTTTTCCGGTGCGGTGTAACCAACAACTCAAGGCTATCAAGGGAAGGAGTTGCAGGACCGGATTTAAGACTACAAGATTTTAAATCTATCAGTGAGTATAATTCTGCTATGTTCAGGATTATTTTCCAATTGAAATTATGTGGTGACAATATTACTGATCATGATATGTTGGAGAAAACTTTCACCACTTTTCATGCCTCGAATATGCTCTTGCAGCAAACTCGAGGGATGGGATTCAAAAAGTATTCTGAACTTATCTCACATCTTCTTGTAGACGAGCAACATAATGGGTTATGAATGAAAAAGCATGAAAGTCGACCAACTGGTTCTTGTCTATTCCCTGAAGTGAATGAGACGAACTTCCACCAAGCTAAGCGTGGAAGAGGTCGTGGCCCCAGTCGTGGTCATGGTCGTGGTCCAGGAAGAAAATTTAATCATGATAATAATAATGCACCAAAGAACCCTCCTAACCACCAACAGTGGAAAAGGAAGGAACATAAGCATGAAGTGGTGCAAGCAACAAATGCAGAAAATGCATGCTATATATGTGGAGGAAAAGGGCACTGGTGACGTACCTGTCGTACGCCAAAGCACCTGGTTGAGCTTTATCAAGCCTCCCTAAAGAAGACAGAGAAAAATGCTGAAGCAAATTTTATTTCTGAAGATAATGTTGACTTTGTGCATTTAGATGTAGCTGATTACTTTGCACTCCTAGAAGGAGGAACAACTCATGTGATCGATAATGCATCTGTAGAAATTATATTAGTTAGTATGGTTATGTAAAGGTTATGCCTTGATAATGATGTTTATTATAATATATTTTGTTTATGTCATTTTGAAGAATATGGATAATCCTCAAATTATGTTTGGATGAAAGACCAATCATGAAAATATTTGTGTGATTGATAATGGAACAACTCATGCCATATTCAAGAATCAGAAATACTTTTCTTATTTGCATAAGGAAAAAACAAATGTTTCTACAATTCTGGTAATATAAGTTTGATTGAAGGCTCCAGAAGAGCCATTATATTTCTCTCTAAGGGAACAAAACTTATTATAGACAATGTGTTGTTCTCCTCCAAGTCCGGAAGAAACTTGTTGAGTTTTATAGATATCCGCCAAAATGGATATCATGTTGAGACAACAGATGAAATGAACGTGGAATGTCTTTGTATTATAAAGAATATTTCTGGCCAGAAATGCATTGTAGAAAAGTTATCAACTTTATCTTCTGGCTTATACTATTCAAAGATCAGTACAGTTGAAGCACACTCTATCATAAACCAGAAGTATACTTATTCAAATACTTTTGTGCTTTGAAATTGCCGTTTGGGCCATCCTGGATCAATAATGATGAGACGAATTATTGAAAATTCAAGTGGGCATCCACTAAAGAACCTGAAGATTCTTACAAATGATGAATTTTCTTGTGATGCTTGTTATCAAGGCAAAATGATCACTAGACCATCACCAATGAAGGTTGACATGGAATCCCCTACCTTTTTAGAGCGTATACATGGGGATATATATGGACCTATTCATCCACCAAGAGGGTTGTTTAGACATTTTACGATCCTAATATATGCATCTTCAAGATCGTCTCATGTGTGCCTACTATCATATCGCAACCTGGCGTTTGCAAAGCTATAAGCCCAAATAATTCAATTAAGGGAACAATTCTCAGATTATCCTATAAAGGCTATTCGCCTTGATAATGCTGGAGAATTCTCATCTCAAGATTTTGATGATTATTGTCTATCGATTGGGATAAAAGTTGAACATCTTGTAGCTTATGTTCATACTCAAAATGGCCTTGCAGAGTCATTTATTAAACGCCTGCGATTGATAGCAAGACCACTACTTATGAAAACAAAATTACCCACTATTGTTTGGGGTCATTATATCTTGCATGCAACATCACTTATTTGTCTCATACCGACACATTAAAATAAATATTCTCCGTCACAATTAGTTTTTGGTCATGAACCAAATATTGCCCATCTACAAATTTTTGGATGCGCTGTATATGTGCCAGTAGTACCACCACAGCGTAGTAAGATGGGCCCACAAAAAAGGTTAGGGATATACTATTGGGTTTGAATCACCTTCTATTATTCGCTATCTTGAACCATTCACGAGAGATTTATTTACTGCTCGATTTGCAGATTGTCGATTTGATGAAACAAATTTTCCACAATTAGGGGGAGAGAAAAAGGAAATCAAAAGAGAAAATGTGTGGAAAGTTTCATCATTATCTCATTTTGATCCACGTACCCCTATATGTAATCAGGAGGTCCAGAAGATCATCCATTATCTCACAACGACCTGGAGTCGATTATGAAGAAACATATTCACCCGTTATGGATGGCATAACATTTCGATATCTCATCAGTTTAACCTTACGTAAGGCTTGAAATACATCTAATGGATGTGGTTACAGCTTATCTGTATGGATCACTTGATAATGAAATTTACATGAAAATCCCTGAAGGATTTAAAATTCTTGAAGCATATTCAAAATATTAGGAAATGTATTCAATCAGATTACAAAGATCTTTGTACGATTTAAAACAATTTGGGCGCATGTGGTATAATCGCCTTAGTGAATATTTGCTTAAAGAAGGTTATATAAATGATGTTATTTGTTCATGTATTTTTATAAAGAATTTGTTATACTTGATGTTTATGTTGATGGCAAAAATCTTGTTGTAACTCTAGAAGAGCTCCAAAAGGCAATTGAATATCTTAAGAAAGAATTTGAGATGAAAGATCTAGGAAAGACAAAACTTTGCCTTGGTCTTCAAATTGAACATTTAGTAGACGGGATCTTTATCCATCAATCTGCCTATACAGAAAGGGTCTTAAAACTCTTTTACATGGACAAAGCACACCCATTAAGTAAACCAATGGTTGTTCGATCACTTGAAGTGAATAAGGATTTGTTCCGACCTCAAGAAGAGGATGAGGAACTCCTTGGTCCCGAAGTACCCTATCTCAGTGCAATTAATGCACTAATGTATCTTGCTAATGCTACAAGGCCTGACATATCATTTTCTGTTAATTTACTAGCAAGATATATTTCTTCTTCTACACAGAGACATTGAAACGGGATTAAGCATATATTGCGATATTTAAAGGGAACTCTTGATTTGGGTTTGTTTTATGCTAACAAATATAGTGCAGATCTTGTTGGTTATGCAGATGCAGGTTATTTATCTGATCTCTATAAAGCTCGATCTCAAACCGGGTACGTATTTACATATGGAGGTATTGTCATATCATGGAGCTCCACAAAACAATCAATTATTGCTACTTCTTCAAATGATGTTGAGATAATAGCTATTCATAAAGCAAGTAGGGAGTGCACATGGTTGAGATCAATAATTCGTTTTATTCGAGAAAAATATGGTATGGAATGTGAGAAAAGGCCCACAATTTTATACGAAGACAATGATGCATGCATAGCCCAATTGAAGGGAGGATTTATAAAAGGAGATAGAACGAAGCACATTTCACCAAAATTATTCTACACACACGATCTTCAAAAAAATGGTGACATTGATGTGCAACAAATCCGTTCAAGTGACAATCCAGCAGATTTGTTCACTAAATCTTTGCCAACTTTAACTTTTGAGAAGATGGCATACAAGATTGGAATGCGGAGGCTCAAATATTTGGAACAAGGTTTTCATCAGGGGGAGTAAAATACGCGATGTACTCTTTTTCCTTCACTAGGGTTTTTTCCAATGGATTTTTCCTAGTAAGGTTTTAACGAGGCACAATATCTTTAATGAACATCCAAGGGTGACTGTTATGAAATCATTATTTGCGGATGTCCATTTATTACTCTGCTATAGATAATCTTCCTAAAGAAGATTATCCATTTAGTACTCTGTTGAAGTTTATCTACAAGCAGTTGCAGGTTGCAAGCAACTCAATGAAATGATTTGCAGCAGCTTCTTATTAAACACGCAGGTTGCGAGCAGCTCAAGCAGACAACTTACAAGCAGCTGAAGAAAAGTCTCGCAGCTGCTTCCTGGAAAGCCTCACAGCTGCTTCCTTCTGCTATAAATAGAGGAGTTTTCAGCTCATTATGTACATCAGTTTGAAGTTGAATAATATATCACTCTCTCTATATATATACTTGTCTCCAGTTTATTCACTTTACAGTCTTTATTTTGTAACATATTCTCAATTTATGTGCTAAATTTTCACTTTTAGTTTCCCCAACAAAAATAATACTTTTTTATATTCAAAAATAATTTTAGTTTAAACTTTTAATTTTACTCTTACTTTAGTTTTACTTTTAATGATTTATAGCCAAATGAATACTAATGGCTTGTTTCAAATAATAAGATTGTTTTAAAAAATATCTTTTTTTAAACTTTATGCCTAGTCAAAATACACCATAAAAAATAGGACCGAGTGAATATTAAATAACTCTAAGAAGCCTCACCCACCATTAGTGGTGGCAAAATGGTTATAAGAAAATAGTTAACCACCCATATTATCCACTAAAAATAGTTTGGATAATGAACTTTTTACAAACAGGTCAAATATAGATAAGAATCGTATTATTCATTTAGAGAATGAATAATCATATATAACTATTGGGTTCAACCTTTACATTTATAAAACCTCATATTGGGAGTTTCTCAAGTGTGGGAGAATAAAAATTCTCCCAAAAATGATCATATTCAAGAAGCTGCGAATAATATAGTTATCCATATTATCCGCCGGTTAATCCTTTTTTATCCGTATAAATATGAATCGAATCGAATAATTTATTCATTTTTTATTACACATTTTCGATCCATCTTATATTCGACCGTCCGTTTGCGACCCCTACCCCAATAATCTAAGCCTAGCTACACCCTAAATGACACCAGGGTTTGGCAGACTCTTTGGGGTCGGTTATAGAGCTCATTAGGATTCTAGAGGTTTAGGGAAAGGGACACAGAGAAATTAAAGGAGGCAAATAATTGCAAGTATAGCTGGAGCTATTCATTTCGTGTCTTTATATTTATTTATTTTTTAAATTGAAATTCAATATGCTGAATTTGGCAGCAAAATCGGTCTCCTTTTTGGTATCTAGAGTCGTCAATACTGAAAAGGTGCTGACATTACCTTCGGAAAATCTAGGAGGACAGCTCGACAAGTCTATGATGAATGTCAAATTGCACTCCTCGTTTTCTTTAATATTAGCTTAAGCATAAACAAAAGTTATTTTTACAACTAAGCATAATAATTGGTGGCATTTGTTTACAAAAAAAAAATGTTGAAAAACACTGTGATTTTAAAAAGAAAGTATTTTCGAAATGAACTATTATAATCCGCAAATATAACATATTAAAGCGCTCTTTATTTCCTTGTTAATTATTGAAAATTATTTTGAGGAAGAATCAAAGCACTTCATTATTGAGTAGACAATTTTATGTTCAGCCGATTAAAGTAATAAATGTCTGCATTACAATTTAAAAAAAGTATATAATAATTCCTTGTCTATCCCTCTAGTCTATATCATCTATTTATAGAAACTTAAATGCCAAATATTCATATATATATATATATACCTAATTGAG
Source organism: Nicotiana undulata (assembly GCA_005239495.1). Taxonomy (NCBI): domain Eukaryota; kingdom Viridiplantae; phylum Streptophyta; class Magnoliopsida; order Solanales; family Solanaceae; genus Nicotiana; species Nicotiana undulata. Next base: position 109,714 of record ML244100.1, on the reverse strand, counting down.
TGAGAAAATTATGGACATAGAAATGGAAGAAACATATTGGGAAAGGCCAGCAAGTCCAAGCTCACAATATTTGAATAGCTCGAACTTGTCTCTATCTGTTATTGTTGTTTTGGAATCAAAAATTCCAATTGAAATTGAAAATTCTAAGGTCTTTTCCTTACTTAAGGATGTCTTCTTGCCTGTAAATCCACGTTTTTCCTCCATCATGGTATGTTGCACTCTCTTTCTCTTAATTTATGCTTTATATTATAGTCAAACCTCTCTATAATTTATGCTTTAGATATACACTCTATTTACTATTTGTAGCTATATTTTTTGAAAATTACTATTCGTAGCTATATTCAAATTTTATAGGAATTCAATTATTGTATTAAAATAAGAGATCAATTGTTTTGAACTAAAACAAGAGAGCAACAAGCTCTCGTTGTTCAATTGGTTAGAGTGCCTGCTTAGTAAGCAGATGTCTTGAGTCGACTTTTTGTGAGAGCATTCTATTTATTCTCGTATTTCTTTTTTTCGCGTTGACTGTATTAGTTGCGCTAACGAATACAGTCGATACAAGTTGTATTCGTTGCGCGTCTGAATACTAATTAATTATACTATCTTCTCTAATAGGTCACAGAAAAGAAAGGTGCAAGGAAATGGAAGCAAGTTGAAGTAAATATTGAAGACCATGTAAAAACCCAAGTATTTCCAGCTGAACAATCACTTATTTTCTACGACGAGTATTTTTCCAATTACCTATCAAAATTAGCAATGGATCCATTCCAACAAAATAAACCATTATGGGAAATTCATTTATTAAAATACCCAACAAGTAACGCAGCTGGAAATTTAATTTTCAAATTACATCATTCACTTGGTGATGGATATTCATTAATGGGAGCATTACTTTCTTGTTTACAAAGAGTTGACAATCCATCACTTCCTTTAACATTTCCTTCACGTCAAAAGACAATTTTGATGAGTAGGAAAAATAGAGCTATTAATATTGTGAAATGTGTGCCTAATGTCATTATGAAACTTGTGAATACTGTTCAAGATTTTGGGTTGAGTGTTCTGAAAAGTACGTTGATAGAAGACGATCGGACGCCGATTAGATCGGGGGATGACGGAGTTGAGTTCCGGCCGATTGAGATTGCTACTACAACGTTTTCTTTAGACAGCATTAAACAGATCAAGGCTAATCTCAAAGTGGTAAGTTTCTCAACATATTCTTGATTTATATATATTTTTTTGGGATTTCCCAGTCCGATTATATCCGGATTCGCGCCGCGTAGGGTTCACTTCGAGGGAAAGCGCTCCCTACCAAGAATTTTTTCATACCCAAAGATTGAACTCGAGATCTCTGGTTAAGGAAAGAGCAGCCTCATCCGTTGCACCATATCCTTTGATGGTATATTCTTGATTTATATGGTATTTCTAATAGTTTGCAGGAATGAAATGTTAAATTAAGAAAAAGACATCTAACACTTATATATGCACGAAAACAAAAAAAAAATAGAAAATCGAGAAAAAAGTAAAAAACAATTTGGGGGCGGGGGGGGGGGGGGTAGCG